>CAMRHE010000747.1:122500-327500 GCA_947044405.1 Leptodactylus fallax | reverse complement strand
CATGGCTGATAACAGAGAGCAGTATCTTGTCTTGCCTGTGTCCTCACTTTCCTGGTGCTGTACGCTGTGTTCCGGCAGGTGCTGTATATAGCTGTATCCTGTATATTTAGACTATCTGACTATTTTGGAGAACTCGCTATGATGATGTGGTCTCGATTGCCATGGTGACTGCTGTGATCACGTGTGATGTCTCGTTGGCTCACTCGGATGTGGTTTTCTCTTTGATCTTATTATTACAGGTCGTCTTCACCATTCACATCTGTGATTTTTTTTTTTTTTTTTTTTTTTGCCGGCCATGACGTGTAATTGCGGCTTCTGTCCTGCGATGTCTGTGTGATGGGGTCTCGTGCTCAGTGGACCAAGGGGTATCCACTGCTGGTGTAGGACTACAAGTCCCAGAGTGACCTACATGCAGTGTGTTTCTCCCTTAGAGGCAGATGTTTAACCCTATCATTTCCTGTTGTTTGTACTTATTATAATTTTATTTTCACCATTTTGTATTATTGTTGTCAATAAAGCTAGCCTAAATCAAACATCATTTACAAGTGCAGGAGATTCCTATGGCAACCAATCAGAGTACTGCTTTCACTTCTTCTGTAACAACCAATCGGAGAACTGCTTTCTTCTGAAGTTCTGTGGTGGAAGATTGCTAGTCAGAATCTGATTGGTTGCTCCTCGGCTCTCCCTCTGGTCTGGCGGCCATGTTGTCTGGGTATCCAATGCACTGATTGGTTAGAGATGTGTCTGATCTGTCCAGGATGTTTCGCCTTGTTCTCAGACTAAGAGAGTAATGTGGAATGTTCCAGAATATTTTAGGTCCTGTCATGGGACCTCTCGGTTCTCCAGCAGACATCTTGGGGTTTTCTTCTGTTCCCAGTAGATCTGGATTATGAGAGAAATCACATGAAGTAGTAACGGTGAGAAATCCCAACCCGCAGAGCCGCGACTTCTGCCAGGAGCTCTGGGTTATATATCCCCCCTATACAGAACATGAACCCCTGGATTATATATACCCCCTATACAGAACATGAACCCCTGGATTATATATATCCCCTATACAGAACATGTACCCCTGGATTATACTGTATGTACCACCTATACAGAACATGTACCCCTGGATTATACTGTATGTACCCCTATACAGAACATGTACCCCTGGATTATACTGTATGTACCCCTATACAGAACATGTACCCCTGGATTATACTGTATGTACCCCTATACAGAACATGTACCCCTGGATTATACTGTATGTACCCCTATACAGAACATGTACCCCTGGATTATACTGTATGTACCCCTATACAGAACATGTACCCCTGGATTATACTGTATGTACCCCTATACAGAACATGTACCCCTGGATTATACTGTATGTACCCCTATACAGAACATGTACCCCTGGATTATACTGTATGTACCCCTATACAGAACATGTACCCCTGGATTATACTGTATGTACCCCTATACAGAACATGTACCCCTGGATTATACTGTATGTACCCCTATACAGAACATGTACCCCTGGATTATACTGTATGTACCCCTATACAGAACATGTACCCCTGGATTATACTGTATGTACCCCTATACAGAACATGTACCCCTGGATTATACTGTATGTACCCCTATACAGAACATGTACCCCTGGATTATACTGTATGTACCCCTATACAGAACATGTACCCCTGGATTATACTGTATGTACCCCTATACAGAACATGTACCCCTGGATTATACTGTATGTACCCCTATACAGAACATGTACCCCTGGATTATACTGTATGTACCCCTATACAGAACATGTACCCCTGGATTATACTGTATGTACCCCTATACAGAACATGTACCCCTGGATTATACTGTATGTACCCCTATACAGAACATGTACCCCTGGATTATACTGTATGTACCCCTATACAGAACATGTACCCCTGGATTATACTGTATGTACCCCTATACAGAACATGTACCCCTGGATTATACTGTATGTACCCCTATACAGAACATGTACCCCTGGATTATACTGTATGTACCCCTATACAGAACATGTACCCCTGGATTATACTGTATGTACCCCTATACAGAACATGTACCCCTGGATTATACTGTATGTACCCCTATACAGAACATGTACCCCTGGATTATACTGTATGTACCCCTATACAGAACATGTACCCCTGGATTATACTGTATGTACCCCTATACAGAACATGTACCCCTGGATTATACTGTATGTACCCCTATACAGAACATGTACCCCTGGATTATACTGTATGTACCCCTATACAGAACATGTACCCCTGGATTATACTGTATGTACCCCTATACAGAACATGTACCCCTGGATTATACTGTATGTACCCCTATACAGAACATGTACCCCTGGATTATACTGTATGTACCCCTATACAGAACATGTACCCCTGGATTATACTGTATGTACCCCTATACAGAACATGTACCCCTGGATTATACTGTATGTACCCCTATACAGAACATGTACCCCTGGATTATACTGTATGTACCCCTATACAGAACATGTACCCCTGGATTATACTGTATGTACCCCTATACAGAACATGTACCCCTGGATTATACTGTATGTACCCCTATACAGAACATGTACCCCTGGATTATACTGTATGTACCCCTATACAGAACATGTACCCCTGGATTATACTGTATGTACCCCTATACAGAACATGTACCCCTGGATTATACTGTATGTACCCCTATACAGAACATGTACCCCTGGATTATACTGTATGTACCCCTATACAGAACATGTACCCCTGGATTATACTGTATGTACCCCTATACAGAACATGTACCCCTGGATTATACTGTATGTACCCCTATACAGAACATGTACCCCTGGATTATACTGTATGTACCCCTATACAGAACATGTACCCCTGGATTATACTGTATGTACCCCTATACAGAACATGTACCCCTGGATTATACTGTATGTACCCCTATACAGAACATGTACCCCTGGATTATACTGTATGTACCCCTATACAGAACATGTACCCCTGGATTATACTGTATGTACCCCTATACAGAACATGTACCCCTGGATTATACTGTATGTACCCCTATACAGAACATGTACCCCTGGATTATACTGTATGTACCCCTATACAGAACATGTACCCCTGGATTATACTGTATGTACCCCTATACAGAACACGAACCCCTGGATTATACTGTATGTACCCCCTATACAGAACACGTACCCCTGGATTATACTGTATTTACCCCCTATACAGAACACGAACCCCTGGATTATACTGTATGTACCCCTTATACAGAACACGTACCCCTGGATTATATATACCCCCTATACAGAACACGTACCCCTGGATTATACTGTATGTACCCCTATACAGAACACGTACCCCTGGATTATACTGTATGTACCCCTATACAGAACATGAACCCCTGGATTATACTGTATGTACCCCCTATACAGAACACGTACCCCTGGATTATATATACCCCCTATACAGAACACGTACCCCTGGATTATACTGTATGTACCCCTATACAGAACACGTACCCCTGGATTATACTGTATGTACCCCTATACAGAACACGAACCCCTGGATTATACTGTATGTACCCCCTATACAGAACACGTACCCCTGGATTATATATACCCCCTATACAGAACACGTACCCCTGGATTATACTGTATGTACCCCTATACAGAACACGAACCCCTGGATTATACTGTATGTACCCCCTATACAGAACATGAACCCCTGCATTATACTGTATGTACCCCCTGTACAGAACACGTACCCCTGGATTATATATATCCCCTATACAGAACACGAACCCCTGGATTATATATACCCCCTATACAGAACATGAACCCCTGGATTATACTGTATGTACCCCCCTGTACAGAACACGTACCCCTGGATTATATATATATCCCCTATACAGAACATGAACCCCTGGATTATACTGTATGTACCCCTATACAGAACATGAACCCCTGGATTATATATATCCCCTATACAGAACATGAACCCCTGGATTATATATATCCCCTATACAGAACATGAACCCCTGGATTATATATATCCACTATACAGAACACGAACCCCTGGATTATATATATCCCCTATACAGAACATGAACCCCTGGATTATATATACCCCCTATACAGAACATGAACCCCTGGATTATACTGTATGTACCCCCTGTACAGAACACGTACCCCTGGATTATATATACCCCCTATGTAGAACACGAACCCCTGGATTATATATACCCCCTATACAGAACATGAACCCCTGGATTATACTGTATGTACCCCCTGTACAGAACACGTACCCCTGGATTATATATACCCCCTATACAGAACATGAACCCCTGGATTATATATATCCCCTATACAGAACATGAACCCCTGGATTATATATACCCCCAATACAGAACATGAACCCCTGGATTATATATACCCCCAATACAGAACATGAACCCCTGGATTATATATACCCCCTATACAGAACATGAACCCCTGGATTATATATACCCCCTATACAGAACATGAACCCCTGGATTATATATACCCCCTATACAGAACATGAACCCCTGGATTATACTGTATGTACCCCAATACAGAACATGAACCCCTGGATTATATATACCCCCTATACAGAACATGAACCCCTGGATTATATATACCCCCAATACAGAACATGAACCCCTGGATTATATATACCGCTATGCAGAACATGAACCCCTGAATTGCCTGACTTCTCGTATCCACACCATTAACCATTGAACATCCTTTATCTTGGATGTGAATCTGGATTATAATCTCATATCTAGAATGTGACTCCTTGTGAGATTGTTGTCATGAAGATAAAGGCCATGAGCTCAGACGGGTACACTGTGCAGGTGAGGAGCGATATCTACCCCCGGGGGTGTTCATGAGATGCTCCTGACTGCTGGTTTCCATTATGTCATATGTGAGGATATCTCGTATAATCTATAGGCGCTGCCTGTGTATACATGACCACGCTCGCTCCCCGCACCGTCTCATCCATTATCTGAGCGTTCCGGGCTGTAATGTCAGAGATTTGGGGATTACTGTGCCCTGTACATGTCAGGGGTTAGGATATTGGGGGGCAGTCAAAGTGAGTTTTTGGAATATGGCGATCCGATGTCCTCGGTTCCTTATTGGGTCCGTGTTCTGTGTCCCGGGTGTTGATGACTCTTCAGCTTTTGCAATGATTTTTTATCTCTGCTGGTTTTTGGAGCAGAGAAAATCCATAAAGGGCACAAATGACCCCGAAATCCTAGGACAAGAGAATGGAGCAAAGTCTTCGGCCCACCAAATCCAGCGGCCATCAACAGCGAGGAGGTTCTGATACTTAACACTTGTTCTGGCCTGGGCCATTGAACCCTCGCAGACCCCACACTGCGTTCGCCTGCTGTTTGGATTTGTCAGCAGGTTTTCCATCCACCATTGCAGGATTACACGCTGAATCCTAGAAGTCTGCTCTGCACATATTACAGGAACCTGGGAAAGCTGGGTGATGACCAATATGGCTGCCATGACAGCTCCTGCCGGGAATGTTATCCTGAAGTCCTCTATACTTATGTTGTGACACATTCATAGTTTAGTGTGGGAAAGCTGGGTGACGGCCTCCTTTGAACCTGTAATGGCAGCCATATTGGTTGTCATCTATGATGCAGCTGAGTGGACGCCTCATGGTTTTCTTGTAGGATGATTTTAGTGAGGTCTTCGGGTCGGCCCCACTTTAAGGATTTCTCTTTACTGCAGTTTTTTATTCGAGTGGGTTCATTTATTATAACTTAACCCTTTGTGGTGCAGCCTTATCTGATTGCTGGGTGACTAGTGACGTAAGCTGTCGCCGCCGCCTCCTACTTATTTGTGCTGTTTTCATCCTCCAGGTTCGTCACCGGACGTCTGACCAAGTCATGGCGCTGAAGATGAACAAGCTCAGCAGTAATCGGGCCAACATGCTGAGGGAGGTGCAGCTGATGAATCGCCTGTCGCACCCCAATATACTGAGGTAGGAGCCGTCAGGGCTGAGATGCAGTCAGTTCCATCCCCTGTGGGACATCTCTGTAGGATGTCTGGTTATTCTCACCTTCTACTTTCCATGTACTACTCCACTCCCTGCCAAAGCTGCATCACTACAATGTAAGTCCCCTAAAAGCTCAGCTGTGGAGTGCTTGGAGTGTCACTACAATGCAGCACAGCAGAAGGTGCTCTCTACATGAGGAGTGTAATCCAGCTGTGGGGTACAGGGGTTTGTCACCAACTGTGGTGATTCGGGGCTATGTAATTCATGTTCTGAGTCATGTGATCGCTGCCATGTATGATGGCTGGCCGGATACTGGGGTCTGCGGGTCTGTGACATCATGGTCTCAAAGGGTTAGGTGTGAGCACGAGTCGGATAGCCGCCATTCTGGATCTGACAACTGCTCTTCTAGTCATCGGAGAGGCGCTATATGTCAGTAAATGGAGAGACCGTAGACTAGAATACCGGTCAGTAAATGGAGGAGAGATCCTAGACTAGAATGTCGGTCAGTAAGTGGAGAGACCGTAGACTAGAATACCGGTCAGTAAGTGGAGGAGAGATCCTAGACTAGAATACCGGTCAGTAAATGGTGGAGAGATCCTAGACTAGAATACCGGTCAGTAAATGGTGGAGAGATCCTAGACTAGAATGCCGGTCAGTAAGTGGAGGAGAGATCCTAGACTAGAATACCGGTCAGTAAGTGGAGAGACTGTAGACTAGAATACCGGTCAGTAAGTGGAGAGACTGTAGACTAGAATACCGGTCAGTAAGTGTAGGAGAGATCCTAGACTAGAATACCAGTCAGTAAATGGTGGAGAGATCCTAGACTAGAATACCGGTCAGTAAGTGGAGGAGAGATCCTAGACTAGAATACCGGTCAGTAAGTGGAGAGACCGTAGACTAGAATACCGGTCAGTAAGTGTAGGAGAGATCCTAGACTAGAATACCAGTCAGTAAATGGTGGAGAGATCCTAGACTAGAATACCGGTCAGTAAATGGTGGAGAGATCCTAGACTAGAATACCGGTCAGTAAGTGGAGAGACTGTAGACTAGAATACCGGTCAGTAAGTGTAGGAGAGATCCTAGACTAGAATACCAGTCAGTAAATGGTGGAGAGATCCTAGACTAGAATACCGGTCAGTAAGTGGAGGAGAGATCCTAGACTAGAATACCGGTCAGTAAGTGGAGAGACCGTAGACTAGAATACCAGTCAGTAAGTGGAGGAGAGATCCTAGACTAGAATACCGGTCAGTAAATGGTGGAGAGATCCTAGACTAGAATACCGGTCAGTAAGTGGAGGAGAGATCCTAGACTAGAATACCGGTCAGTAAGTGGAGAGACCGTAGACTAGAATACCAGTCAGTAAGTGGAGGAGAGATCCTAGACTAGAATACCGGTCAGTAAATGGTGGAGAGATCCTAGACTAGAATACCAGTCAGTAAGTGGAGGAGAGATCCTAGACTAGAATACCGGTCAGTAAGTGGAGGAGAGATCCTAGACTAGAATACCGGTCAGTAAATGGTGGAGAGATCCTAGACTAGAATACCGGTCAGTAAGTGGAGGAGAGATCCTAGACTAGAATACCGGTCAGTAAGTGGAGGAGAGATCCTAGACTAGAATACCAGTCAGTAAGTGGAGGAGAGATCCTAGACTAGAATACCGGTCAGTAAGTGGAGGAGAGATCCTAGACTAGAATACCGGTCAGTAAGTGGAGGAGAGATCCTAGACTAGAATACCAGTCAGTAAGTGGAGGAGAGATCCTAGACTAGAATACCAGTCAGTAAGTGGAGAGACCGTAGACTAGAATACCGGTCAGTAAGTGGAGAGATCCTAGACTAGAATACCGGTCAGTAAGTGGAGGAGAGATCCTAGACTAGAATACCGGTCAGTAAATGGTGGAGAGATCCTAGACTAGAATACCGGTCAGTAATGGTGGAGAGATCCTAGACTAGAATGCCGGTCAGTAAGTGGAGGAGAGATCCTAGACTAGAATACCGGTCAGTAAGTGGAGAGACTGTAGACTAGAATACCGGTCAGTAAGTGGAGAGACTGTAGACTAGAATACCGGTCAGTAAGTGTGGAGAGATCCTAGACTAGAATACCAGTCAGTAAATGGTGGAGAGATCCTAGACTAGAATACCGGTCAGTAAGTGGAGGAGAGATCCTAGACTAGAATACCGGTCAGTAAGTGTAGGAGAGATCCTAGACTAGAATACCAGTCAGTAAATGGTGGAGAGATCCTAGACTAGAATACCGGTCAGTAAATGGTGGAGAGATCCTAGACTAGAATACCGGTCAGTAAGTGGAGAGACCGTAGACTAGAATACCGGTCAGTAAGTGTGGAGAGATCCTAGACTAGAATACCAGTCAGTAAATGGTGGAGAGATCCTAGACTAGAATACCGGTCAGTAAGTGGAGGAGAGATCCTAGACTAGAATACCGGTCAGTAAGTGGAGAGACCGTAGACTAGAATACCAGTCAGTAAGTGGAGGAGAGATCCTAGACTAGAATACCGGTCAGTAAATGGTGGAGAGATCCTAGACTAGAATACCGGTCAGTAAGTGGAGGAGAGATCCTAGACTAGAATACCGGTCAGTAAGTGGAGAGACCGTAGACTAGAATACCAGTCAGTAAGTGGAGGAGAGATCCTAGACTAGAATACCGGTCAGTAAATGGTGGAGAGATCCTAGACTAGAATACCAGTCAGTAAGTGGAGGAGAGATCCTAGACTAGAATACCGGTCAGTAAGTGGAGGAGAGATCCTAGACTAGAATACCGGTCAGTAAATGGTGGAGAGATCCTAGACTAGAATACCGGTCAGTAAGTGGAGGAGAGATCCTAGACTAGAATACCGGTCAGTAAGTGGAGGAGAGATCCTAGACTAGAATACCAGTCAGTAAGTGGAGGAGAGATCCTAGACTAGAATACCGGTCAGTAAGTGGAGGAGAGATCCTAGACTAGAATACCGGTCAGTAAGTGGAGGAGAGATCCTAGACTAGAATACCAGGTGTGGAGGAGAGATCCTAGACTAGAATACCAGTCAGTAAGTGGAGAGCCGTAGACTAGTCCTCGTTGGAGACCTAGACTAGATACCGGTCGTAGTGGAGGAGAGATCCTAGACTAGAATACCAGCAGTAAGTGGAGGAGAGATCCTAGACTAGAATACCAGCGTAGGGAGAGCCGCTACCCTTGGAAGATCCTAGACTAGAATACCAGTCGTAAGTGGAGAGACCGTAGACTAGATCCGTCGTGTGGAGAGATCCTAGACTAGAATACCAGTCAGTAAGTGGAGAGACCGTAGACTAGAATACCAGTCAGTAAGTGGAGGAGAGATCCTAGACTAGAATACCGGTCAGTAAATGGTGGAGAGATCCTAGACTAGAATACCGGTCAGTAAATGGTGGAGAGATCCTAGACTAGAATACCAGTCAGTAAGTGGAGGAGAGATCCTAGACTAGAATACCGGTCAGTAAGTGGAGGAGAGATCCTAGACTAGAATACCGGTCAGTAAATGGTGGAGAGATCCTAGACTAGAATACCAGTCAGTAAGTGGAGGAGAGATCCTAGACTAGAATACCGGTCAGTAAGTGGAGGAGAGATCCTAGACTAGAATACCAGTCAGTAAGTGGAGGAGAGATCCTAGACTAGAATACCGGTCAGTAAGTGGAGAGACCGTAGACTAGAATACCAGCAGTAAGTGGAGAGACCGTAGACTAGAATACCAGTCAGTAAGTGGAGGAGAGATCCTAGACTAGAATACCAGTCAGTAAGTGGAGGAGAGATCCTAGACTAGAATACCGGTCAGTAAGTGGAGGAGAGATCCTAGACTAGAATACCAGCAGTAAGTGGAGGAGAGATCCTAGACTAGAATACCGGTCAGTAAATGGTGGAGAGATCCTAGACTAGAATACCAGTCAGTAAGTGGAGAAGAGATCCTAGACTAGAATACCAGTCAGTAAGTGGAGGAGAGATCCTAGACTAGAATACCGGTCAGTAAGTGGGGGAGATCCTAGACTAGAATCCAGTCAGTAAGTGGAGGAGAGATCCTAGACTAGAATCCGGCGAGTGGAGAGATCCTAGACTAGAATACCAGTCAGTAAGTGGAGAAGAGATCCTAGACTAGAATACCAGTCAGTAAGTGGAGGAGAGATCCTAGACTAGAATACCGGTCAGTAAATGGTGGAGAGATCCTAGACTAGAATACCGGTCAGTAAATGGTGGAGAGATCCTAGACTAGAATACCAGTCAGTAAGTGGAGGAGAGATCCTAGACTAGAATACCGGTCAGTAAGTGGAGGAGAGATCCTAGACTAGAATACCGGTCAGTAAGTGGAGAGACCGTAGACTAGAATACCGGTCAGTAAGTGGAGAGATCCTAGACTAGAATACCAGTCAGTAAGTGGAGAGATCCTAGACTAGAATACCAGTCAGTAAGTGGAGAGATCCTAGACTAGAATAGTTAGTCCTTAAATGGAGAGGTTCTAGGCTGGGCTGTTTGTGTATTAGCTGAAAGGTTCTAGATTGCCAGTTCATGTGCAGGCCCATAAGCAGCGAGATTCTAGAGCAGACTGCAGGTCCATAAGCAGCGAGGTTCTAGACTGGTAGTCAGTAAATGAAGAGGTTCTAGACCAGGCTGCTGCTGGAGGTAAATGGAGTGAACATGGATTACTGTACCAGTCAGTAAATGGAGAGATTCTAGGTCAGGTTGCTGGTCTGTACATGTAGAGGTTCTCCACTGCTGGTCAATACTTGAGGTTCTAGTTGGGGTGTCTTGGGGGGCGCTGATACTTTTGCACCTGGCTGCTGCTCTTGCTCTGTGTTACTGGATCTCTCTAGGATGCCTGCTCACTGCCACCGAACAAAAGGTGCAAAACAATTTAGCAACTGTAACGGGGCGAGCCGCGGCCACAGGTATGAACCTGGGCGTGAGCCTGCGGGAGAAGCTTCTGTTAACCCCTTCCTGGCTCGCCAGTGCTCGCAGCTCCGGTCGGGTTGTTGTTGTTGGCGCGCTGCCCCTTGGCTCGCCTGCCGGAGTTTTTGGCAGCTTTTGGCCAGTTCTATTTCTGCTGCGAGATCTCCTCGTATTTGATGAGTCTCTCCGGCTTGTGTTGCAGTTTTGCCGCGCGACTCTTTACGAGGTATTTTTAGCAAGTAAAATGTTTGCCGAGTGAGCTCATACTCCAGAGATCCAGCAGCGGCTCTGGGGGGGAGTGGGGCGCCAAAAACATCATTTTTTATTAAAGTTCAAAACTTTTGCACATTTTCCATGTTCACATAAATGTGGCAGCCATGGCGCTCGTTGTGTGGACGATTATGGCGCGGCACTCGCGGTTGTCATTACTAGATGTGTAAGGTAATGGCCTCTGCAGTGATGTTCTGGCCACTGGGCTAGTTTCATTGATGCGGTGCGGTCAGCACGCTGCTTTGTCTAGAGCCTGGCCCTTTAAGATGAGATCCGCAGGGATCAATCTTGTTCTCTGTATCTGAAACCAATATGGCTGCCATCATAGCATTCACAGCGGTCATCACCCAGCTTTCCCAGTATCCCGAGTGGCAGATTGGTATACTTGTGGTACTTTCCTGGCTGCTGTGTTACACCATAGCTGGTGAGGACTCCTGACTTGGGCGCTAATCATCATAGGAGTGGTCCTGAACCCCCACACCCCAATGTCTGAGGGGTCACATTCAGTCACTTGTGGTGATATTGGCGGGGTCAGGGCCCACCATGACCGTCTGACACGGAGCGGTTTGTGAAGCGTCATGTTATAATGTCAGCCCTCTTAACGATTGGCCGCCCTCCAGCGGGCCGCAGCGCCCGGATCCGGTTACTGTTTAGTGCGTTTGACTTTTGCAGGAGGGAGAGGTCTGATTTCACTCCGATCCTGGCGATACAGATAATGGATTCTCCCCATTAACCCTTTAAAGGATCCCAGGGGGTGATTGATTGGGGGTCTGACTGCTGGGAACACCATTAAGGGCGCCTGTCTGTCCCATATGATTGGAGTGTCTGGTTGTGCACACTATTGATCCGTGTGGGGCGGCTGAGTAAAAGCTGAGCGCCATCTCTGACTGTCCCACAGAGGTGAATGGTGTGGCCTGTCCGACTTTCTGCTCCATTCATACAGAGCCCCGTGTTCTCCTGATCGGTGGCAGTCCCAGTAGTCAGACCTTGAGCAATCGGAGAGTTATCCCTTGTCTGTATATGTGGAACCGCCGGGTGACGGTTACTGCTGCTCTCCAGTCTATTGTATATAAGTGTATCTGCCTAAGTCATGGCTGCTCTAATACGCGTTCTGTTATCTTCCCGCAGGTTTATGGGGGTCTGCGTCCACCAGGGGCAGTTACACGCGCTGACAGAGGTAAGACCCTGGGCATCTGCCCCTCATCTATTTCATAGTGTCTATCCAATACAGGAAGATAAACTATTGCAGACATTTCCGGGTGTTGAAGCTTCGCCGATGCTGCAGTCACTTGTGAAATGTCCCAGTGCGGCACTAAATAACACTCCTGCTGTTAACCCCTGCCTAACTGTATGAATCACACCTCCATTATACTCTGTCAGGGTGTCATTGCAGTGTGTTGGGGTGAACTATTCCTCCCCCCAGAGCTCTCCCTCGTAGTGTGCATGATCTTATAGACTGTTCCCTGCAGATCCTGTTCCGGGGGTTTCTCTCTTCCGTTGCGCTCTGTGGTCTCGGCTGGCAGTCAGCTTCAGTCTTGCGTTGTATCACAGCCGTTATTGATGCAATAAGTGGAGGATTTGTAGCAATAATATTGCAGAATAGATCAGATTGATGGCATCTGCCATATCCTGCTAGAGACCCCTCATACAGATGTGTAAATCCTAACCTAGATATAAACCACAGGGGGCAGCGCAGCACCAGAACAGACTCGGGGAACTCTGACTGACAACTTTAACCGCCACAATTGCATCTCAGGGTTGTCACACAGATTTCTTAGCCTGCCTAATGAGGTAGCAGTTAGTGCATGACTAGATTCAGTGGTGACATCCCTTAGGGGGCGCTCTGCTGTCCTCTTTAATCTAGGGTTTAGCTCCTTGACCCTTCTCCTGAGTCTGATCTCCTTGTGTTTCCGGACCTGAGGCGGCGGTACAGGGTGTTATTATCATTCCTCTAGCGGGTGATTGACTTTCAGGGCGAGGGTTAAGCTGCCCCTCCCCCTTCGCCTCCTCATTCTGAAGGGGTCAGGTGACTGCTCTGTAAAGTATTAATTTGTAAGATCAGACTCCGTCTCCTGAACAAAGGATCCTGTGGAGCGTCCCCAGCGCTATTGCCAGGTAATGGTATCCGGCCGCTGCGAGATTTCTACAATCCACTCTCTTTGTATTGACGTGTTGCAGTGCGTTGGTGCGCGGTGAGCGATCTCATGATAACGTCCTGTACGTGGTGGATAACGTAGCGGCCGGAGTCATCCACAGAGCTCACACTCACAGATTTAGGAAGATATCTTTATAGAGGAAGTCTGAACCCAATAAATCCCTAACGTGCATACAAGACATACATTACATACATACAGTACACTCAGACATTACATGCTTACATTCATACGTAACATACATTAGTCATACATTACATACCAAACATCACATACATACATACTGGACCTACTATGCACGTTACATCCATACATTCAGACATTACATGGATTTCATTCATACATACGTGTCAGTTATTCTTTACATACATACATACATACATACCTACACTACTATCTCACATGCCATTCATCCTCTATGCATTCAGACATTACATGTATACATTCCATTGCTATATGACACACTATACATCTATAGTTCGCACACTACATACACCAGGTACTACAGCAGCTCTGACCCCAGCTCTATAGAACATGTATAGAGGGTGTCCAGTGTGGGCTCACCACTTACCCCCATGCCCCGGGCCCCCTTGTCGTCTTTCCTCCTCCCAGCAGAGATGATTCTCGGACGCTTTCAGTCACCACTGACTACATCGGAGGTTGTATTTAGTGAATCGCCGGCGCTGCTGCTGCTGCGGTGTCCTGCACAATCCGGTATTGTTGGCGCTGACTCCTCTGTACACACAGGGCACAGGGTTACTGCCAAACCAAACAGCTCCATCTCATAAAAATTTCGGAAGCCTGGAGATATTGTGTGTATCAGAGTGGATGGAGCGTGCGATGGGACACGGTGAGAGCGCTCAGCGCCCCGCAGCTTCCTGCCATTGTGAGGCCCCATCAACTCTCCGGGATCTAGAGAGATCCCATAAAATCCAGACCTGAGGCAGCAAAAGTGTCCGAATAACCAGGGAATAGGCAAAGAAGACCTCATTGGTGGAAAAGAGGGATTTCCTCCTATAGAGTAATGGAAACCTAAGGGGAATAGCCAAGACAGAACATCTCCAAAAGAAAGAGGCTCCCGTCCACACACGGATGTTTCTAGGTTGTTGCCTCTCATCAGGGACTGTGTGGCAATAATGTATAGGGAGCTCCTTCCAAAAGGGGGCGCTAGGAGGAAATTCCTCTTTTCCACCAATAAGGTCTTCATTGCATATTCCTTACCCAGAATTCATAGCAGGGCATACATGGTCTAATAAATCCATGTACCTTCTCTCCCTAATGAGAGATATTACCCCTTCTAATAACCAGCGTTATAAAGGCCAGATATCTGGAGAGCGATGATGATGTCACCTCCTGTATAATATCACTGATATCTGGAGAGCGATGATGATGTCACCTCCTGTATAATATCACTGATATCTGGAGAGCGATGATGATGTCACCTCCTGTATAATATCACTGATATCTGCAGAGCACTGATGATGTCACCTCCTGTATAATATCACTGATATCTGGAGAGCGATGATGATGTCACCTCCTGTATAATATCACTGATATCTGGAGAGCAGTGATGATGTCACCTCCTGTATAATATCACTGATATCTGGAGAGTAGTGATGATGTCACTTCCTGTATAATATCACTGATATCTGGAGAGTAGTGATGATGTCACCTCCTGTATAATATCTCTGATATCTGGAGAGCGATGATGATGTCACCTCCTGTATAATATTACTGATATCTGGAGTGATGATGATGTCACCTCCTGTATAATATCACTGATATCTGGAGTGATGATGATGTCACCTCCTGTATAATATCACTGATATCTGGAGAGCAGTGATGATGTCACCTTCCTGTATAATATCACTGATATCTGGAGAGCGATGATGATGTCACCTCCTGTATAATATCACTGATATCTGGAGTGATGATGATGTCACCTCCTGTATAATATCACTGATATCTGGAGAGCGATGATGATGTCACCTCCTGTATAATATCACTGATATCTGGAGAGTAGTGATGTCACCTCCTGTATAATATCACTGATATCTGGAGAGTAGTGATGTCACCTCCTGTATAATATCACTGATATCTGGAGAGCAATGATGTCACCTGCTGTATAATATCACTGATATCTGGAGAGCGATGATGATATCACCTCCTGTATAATATCACTGATATCTGGAGTGATGATGATGTCACCTCCTGTATAATATCACTGATATCTGGAGAGTAGTGATGATGTCACCTTCCTGTATAATATCACTGATATCTGGAGAGCGATGATGATGTCACCTCCTGTATAATATCACTGATATCTGGAGAGTAGTGATGATGTCACCTCCTGTATAATATCACTGATACCTGGAGAGCGATGATGATGTCACCTTCCTGTATAATATCACTGATATCTGGAGAGCGATGATGATGTCACCTCCTGTATAATATCACTGATATCTGGAGTGATGATGATGTCACCTCCTGTATAATATCACTGATATCTGGAGAGTAGTGATGATGTCACGTCCTGTATAATATCACTGATATCTGGAGAGCGATGATGATGTCACCTCCTGTATAATATCACTGATATCTGGAGAGTAGTGATGATGTCACCTTCCTGTATAATATCACTGATATCTGGAGAGCGATGATGATGTCACCTCCTGTATAATATCACTGATATCTGGAGTGATGATGATGTCACCTCCTGTATAATATCACTGATATCTGGAGAGTAGTGATGATGTCACCTCCTGTATAATATCACTGATATCTGGAGAGCGATGATGATGTCACCTCCTGTATAATATCACTGATATCTGGAGTGATGATGATGTCACCTCCTGTATAATATCACTGATATCTGGAGTGATGATGATGTCACCTCCTGTATAATATCACTGATATCTGGAGAGTAGTGATGATGTCACCTCCTGTATAATATCACTGATATCTGGAGAGCGATGATGATGTCACCTCCTGTATAATATCACTGATATCTGGAGTGATGATGATGTCACCTCCTGTATAATATCACTGATATCTGGAGTGATGATGATGTCACCTCCTGTATAATATCACTGATATCTGGAGAGTAGTGATGATGTCACCTCCTGTATAATATCACTGATATCTGGAGAGTAGTGATGATGTCACCTCCTGTATAATATCACTGATATCTGGAGAGTAGTGATGATGTCACCTTCCTGTATAATATCACTGATATCTGGAGAGCGATGATGATGTCACCTCCTGTATAATATCACTGATATCTGGAGTGATGATGATGTCACCTCCTGTATAATATCACTGATATCTGGAGAGTAGTGATGATGTCACCTCCTGTATAATATCACTGATATCTGGAGAGTAGTGATGATGTCACCTCCTGTATAATATCACTGATATCTGGAGAGTAGTGATGATGTCACCTCCTGTATAATATCACTGATATCTGGAGAGCGATGATGATGTCACCTCCTGTATAATATCACTGATATCTGGAGAGTAGTGATGATGTCACCTCCTGTATAATATCACTGATATCTGGAGAGTAGTGATGATGTCACCTCCTGTATAATATCACTGATATCTGGAGAGTAGTGATGATGTCACCTCCTGTATAATATCACTGATATCTGGAGAGCGATGATGATGTCACCTCCTGTATAATATCACTGATATCTGGAGAGTAGTGATGATGTCACCTTCCTGTATAATATCACTGATATCTGGAGAGCGATGATGAGGTCACCTCCTGTATAATATCACTGATATCTGATGATGTCACCTTCCTGTATAATATAACATCTAGTTTCCCTTACTTGAGGTTACATGAGGTCACCGTCTGCTATAATTCAGGTTGGACAGGTCATACGGCCATGTATCACCGCTACATCTCAGCGGCCGCACTTCATGGTCTCTGCTGCTGTGTCAGACATTACCGTCCATGAGTTATTACAGGTTTGCTCCGTCTTTTATGTGAAGTCAGGGTTTTCTTTGGCAGTTCAGTCTGTTTTCTCAGCTGAGCGTCTCAGCCTGGACCTCCCGATCGCTGCCATCTGCCTCAGAGCAGCAGCCGTCACCAAAGACTCCTACACGTGGAGGTGACGACTTCATCAGATGGGGGCGGGGAGGGGCTGTATTCTGCACCTTGTACAGCTCTCCCCTCTTCCTTCATTGATGGGTTTCCCTTATATCAGGTTCGCCCCATTACCGCTATTTTACCATGGTGCATAAGTACTGGCGCCCTGGCAGTGCACACAGGCCAGAGTAGACTGGGTACCCGGATAAAAGCTCCACCGTCCCGCTCCTCCTTGATGCTCTTTGTGCCCCGCCCATAACGATGACATCACGTTTGTCTCCTTTCATGGGTTCTTTGGTCTTTGTGTTTGCAGTACATTAATAGCGGGAACCTGGAGCAGCTTCTGGACAGCAACCAGTACCTGCCCTGGACGGTCCGGGTGAAGCTGGCGCTGGATGTTGCCCTGGGCCTGGCCTATTTGCACTCCAAGGGGATCTTCCATCGAGACCTGACATCCAAGGTGGGTAGCAGACCCTCCTCATCTTCTGTTTATTACTCGGTATATTGTGACTGTAGAGGGGCGGTGCAATAGACTGGTCAGGGGTGGCGCTATAGGGGGTGCAGAGACACTTAGTGTCATAAATGTCATATGGTAGGTGGGCAGAGGGTTTACCTTGGGGCCCCAGAGCTTTGGGGGCCTCCCCTGATGGAGGTCACATGGGGAAGAGTATTATTAACCCCGTAAAGTTCCTTTTTAATGTACGTGGTTTCCATCACTTAACATTTTCAATCCCTCTGCTTGCTGTCAGTGCCTTCATGTTTATGTAATATACTGCATATGTCTCACTGCTGAGGGTTTGCTACATTGTATCTATTTGCAGATATGAGTAGTCTTGGGGCTTTCTTCACCTGCTCCTTGTGTGTCTGGCAGGCGGGTACATCAGACACCGAGGCTGATATGTTTTGGGTATCAGAATGTCTCCCTGCAGGGCGGCCTTCTCTGCATCATCCTATAGGCGTAATGTCTGCCAGTGTCTTGTACTTTTGTGTTTCAGTTCCTCACCATTTTCAATATATCTGTTGAATGTTAGTGAATGATGACACACAAGTAACTTGTCCTGACCTAGGCCTGCTCACACAGCTGAGGGGCTGTTACAATGTATTAGTCTAGGTAGATAAAAGCCATGAGTGTGAGGTCCAGGACACAAACCCTCAGCTGTGTGAGCTGGATGTGGTCAGGTCTCTGAATGTTATAAGAATGTTCACATTCACAAATAGCAAGAAGAGATCTTGACAGTGGTGTAGAATAGAAACATAGGGGCAGATTTATGAAGACCGGTGTTACTCACGCCAGTCTTTATAGCCCCTGAACCTTCTCATAAATGATGCGCACCCTCTGCCAAGCTGTGCACCTGAAGAAAAATGTATGACCGCTTGACTTCTGGCATGTATGATGATAAATTTGGTGGGACTGGTGGCCCCGCCCATGCACACCCACACCACACCCCCTTATTGGGGAAGTGAAGAAAGTGGTGCAGAGTTTAAAAAAAAAGTCACAATTTATTTATAAATTTTTTTGCAAAAACGCATTTTGTGCCAAAATTGCGACGTTTTATGCCTTGTACACCAGAAAACTGACATACAGGATATAATAAATCAGCCTCATAAAGTCTATTAGGAAGTGTCAGAACATCAAACAATTCATTTATTGCAGTACCCTCTAGATATGTCACAGTACACAGCAGTGACATCACTACTCTCCAGATATCAGTGATATTATACAGGAGGTGACATCATCATCGCTCTCCTGATATCAGTGATATTATACAGGAGGTGACATCATCATCGCTCTCCAGATATCAGTGATATTATACAGGAGGTGACATCATCATCGCTCTCCAGATATCAGTGATATTATACAGGAGGTGACATCATCATCGCTCTCCAGATATCAGTGATATTATACAGGAGGTGACATCATCATCGCTCTCCAGATATCAGTGATATTATACAGGAGGTGACATCATCATGGAGTGATTTGGGGTGCCACTACTCTCCAGATATCAGTGATATTATACAGGAGGTGACATCATCACTACTCTCCAGATATCAGTGATATTATACAGGAGGTGACATCATCACTACTCTCCAGATATCAGTGATATTATACAGGAGGTGACATCATCACTACTCTCCAGATATCAGTGATATTATACAGGAGGTGACATCATCATCACTACTCTCCAGATATCAGTGATATTATACAGGAGGTGACATCATCATCGCTCTCCAGATATCAGTGATATTATACAGGAGGTGACATCATCACTACTCTCCAGATATCAGTGATATTATACAGGAGGTGACATCATCATCGCTCTCCAGATATCAGTGATATTATACATGAGGTGACATCACTACTCTCCAGATATCAGTGATATTATACAGGAGGTGACATCATCATCGGCACTCTCCAGATATCAGTGATATTATACAGGAGGTGACATCATCATCGCTCTCCAGATATCAGTGATATTATACAGCAGGTGACATCATTGCTCTCCAGATATCAGTGATATTATACAGGAGGTGACATCACTACTCTCCAGATATCAGTGATATTATACAGGAGGTGACATCATCACTACTCTCCAGATATCAGTGATATTATACAGGAGGTGACATCATCACTACTCTCCAGATATCAGTGATATTATACAGGAGGTGACATCATCATCGCTCTCCAGATATCAGTGATATTATACAGGAGGTGACATCATCATCGCTCTCCAGATATCAGTGATATTATACAGGAGGTGACATCATCACTACTCTCCAGATATCAGTGATATTATACAGGAGGTGACATCATCACTACTCTCCAGATATCAGTGATATTATACAGGAGGTGACATCATCATCGCTCTCCAGATATCAGTGATATTATACAGCAGGTGACATCATCGCTCTCCAGATATCAGTGATATTATACAGCAGGTGACATCATTGCTCTCCAGATATCAGTGATATTATACAGGAGGTGACATCACTACTCTCCAGATATCAGTGATATTATACAGGAGGTGACATCACTACTCTCCAGATATCAGTGATATTATACAGGAGGTGACATCATCATCGCTCTCCAGATATCAGTGATATTATACAGGAGGTGACATCATCAGTGCTCTCCAGATATCAGTGCTCAGTGGTGACAGGATGAGCTTGGCTTGTGCACTGAAAAAAAAAAAAACCTACAGTGTAAAAATGTAGTTCAGTAAAAAAAAAAAAAAAAAAAAAAAAAACCCTTCGCTGAAGCTTCCTAAACTGTACATATAGATGTATGTATATAGGAGAGAGACCATATTATAATTATATTTATAGGAATTACCTGTGCCCACCATTAGATGGTTTATCAGGTCAGTAATGTGGAGGTCTCGTCCTCTCTGGTCACAGGTTCACTGACCGCAGCGCTGTAGTATTATAGAGGTTCGTGTCAATCCCTTGGCGGCTCCGCCGTAACAATATGGAGCGTGTTATTAAGGGGTTAAGGGCTTTTCATGTACTGAGGTCCTGGGAGTTTGGATTAGTAGAGTACAAGTCCTTGGTCATTTCTGCAGATGTTCAGATTCACTTCCTTTTTTATTGTTTATTCCTAAGATGCAAAAACTTCCCCCAAACTGACCACTAATTCCTGATAAGTCACGTTCTCCGAGTCCTGGAGACAGTGTGGTGTGTGTAAGTATGTATATATGTAACAGGATGTACTGCAGCGGAGAGGAGGGCGAGGTATACAGCTGTATATGTACACAGTGACTGTACCAGCAGAATAGTGAGCGCAGCTCTGGAGTATAATACAGGATAAGTAATGTAATGTATGTACACAGTGACTGCACCAGCAGAATAGTGAGCGCAGCTCTGGAGTATAATACAGGATATGTAATGTAATGTATGTACACAGTGACTGCACCAGCAGAATAGTGAGCGCAGCTCTGGAGTATAATACAGGATAAGTAATGTAATGTATATACACAGTGACTGTACCAGCAGAATAGTGAGCGCAGCTCTGGAGTATAATACAGGATGTAACTCAGGATCAGTACAGGATAAGTAATGTAATGTATGTACACAGTGACTGTACCAGCAGAATAGTGAGTGCAGCTCTGGAGTATAATACAGGATAAGTAATGTAATGTATGTACACAGTGACTGCACCAGCAGAATAGTGAGCGCAGCTCTGGAGTATAATACAGGATAAGTAATGTAATGTATGTACACAGTGACTGTACCAGCAGAATAGTGAGTGCAGCTCTGGAGTATAATACAGGATATAACTCAGGATCAGTACAGGATAAGTAATGTAATGTATTTACACAGTGACTGTACCAGCAGAATAGTGAGCGCAGCTCTGGAGTATAATACAGGATAAGTAATGTAATGTATTTACACAGTGACTGTACCAGCAGAATAGTGAGCGCAGCTCTGGAGTATAATACAGGATGTAACTCAGGATCAGTACAGGATAAGTAATGTAATGTATGTACACAGTGACTGTACCAGCAGAATAGTGAGTGCAGCTCTGGAGTATAATACAGGATAAGTAATGTAATGTATGTACACAGTGACTGTACCAGCAGAATAGGGAGCGCAGCTCTGGAGTATAATACAGGATAAGTAATGTAATGTATGTACACAGTGACTGCACCAGCAGAATAGTGAGCGCAGCTCTGGAGTATAATACAGGATATAACTCAGGAGCAGTACAGGATAAGTAATGTAATGTATGTACACAGTGACTGTACCAGCAGAATAGTGAGCGCAGCTCTGGAGTATAATACAGGATAAGTAATGTAATGTATGTACACAGTGACTGCACCAGCAGAATAGTGAGTGCAGCTCTGGAGTATAATACAGGATGTAAATCAGGATCAATACAGGATAAGTAATGTAATGTATGTACACAGTGACTGTACCAGCAGAATAGTGAGCGCAGCTCTGGAGTATAATACAGGATGTAACTCAGGATCAGTACAGGATAAGTAATGTAATGTATGTACACAGTGACTGTACCAGCAGAATAGTGAGCGCAGCTCTGGAGTATAATACAGGATGTAACTCAGGATCAGTAGAGGATAAGTAATGTAATGTATGTACACAGTGACTGTACCAGCAGAATAGTGAGCGCAGCTCTGGAGTATAATACAGGATAAGTAATGTAATGTATGTACACAGTGACTGCACCAGCAGAATAGTGAGTGCAGCTCTGGAGTATAATACAGGATGTAACTCAGGATCAATACAGGATAAGTAATGTAATGTATGTACACAGTGACTGTACCAGCAGAATAGTGAGCGCAGCTCTGTAGTATAATACAGGATGTAACTCAGGATCAGTACAGGATAAGTAATGTAATGTATGTACACAGTGACTGTACCAGCAGAATAGTGAGCGCAGCTCTGGAGTATAATACAGGATGTAACTCAGGATCAGTACAGGCTAAGTAATGTAATGTATGTACACAGTGATTTTACCAGCAGAATAGTGAGTGCAGCTCTGGAGTATAATACAGGATATAACTCAGGATCAGTACAGGATAAGTAATGTAATGTATGTACACAGTGACTGCACCAGCAGAATAGTGAGCGCAGCTCTGGAGTATAATACAGGATGTAACTCAGGATCAGTACAGGATAAGTAATGTAATGTATGTACACAGTGACTGCACCAGCAGAATAGTGAGCGCAGCTCTGTAGTATAATACAGGATGTAACTCAGGATCAGTACAGGATAAGTAATGTAATGTATGTACACAGTGACTGTACCAGCAGAATAGTGAGCGCAGCTCTGGAGTATAATACAGGATAAGTAATGTAATGTATGTACACAGTGACTGTACCAGCAGAATAGTGAGCGCAGCTCTGGAGTATAATACAGGATGTAACTCAGGATCAGTACAGGATAAGTAATGTAATGTATGTACACAGTGACTGTACCAGCAGAATAGTGAGTGCAGCTCTGGAGTATAATACAGGATAAGTAATGTAATGTATGTACACAGTGACTGTACCAGCAGAATAGTGAGTGCAGCTCTGGAGTATAATACAGGATGTAACTCAGGATCAGTACAGGATAAGTAATGTAATGTATGTACACAGTGACTGTACCAGCAGAATAGTGAGCGCAGCTCTGGAGTATAATACAGGATAAGTAATGTAATGTATGTACACAGTGACTGCACCAGCAGAATAGTGAGTGCAGCTCTGGAGTATAATACAGGATGTAACTCAGGATCAGTACAGGATAAGTAATGTAATGTATGTACACAGTGACTGTACCAGCAGAATAGTGAGCGCAGCTCTGGAGTATAATACAGGATGTA
Source organism: Leptodactylus fallax (assembly GCA_947044405.1). Classification (NCBI taxonomy): domain Eukaryota; kingdom Metazoa; phylum Chordata; class Amphibia; order Anura; family Leptodactylidae; genus Leptodactylus; species Leptodactylus fallax. The sequence continues at coordinate 303,676 of CAMRHE010000747.1, read as the reverse complement.
ACTCAGGATCAGTACAGGATAAGTAATGTAATGTATGTACACAGTGACTGCACCCGCAGAATAGTGAGCGCAGCTCTGGAGTATAATACAGGATAAGTAATGTAATGTATGTACACAGTGACTGTGCCAGCAGAATAGTGAGTGCAGCTCTGGAGTATAATACAGGATAAGTAATGTAATGTATGTACACAGTGACTGCACCAGCAGAATAGTGAGCGCAGCTCTGGAGTATAATACAGGATAAGTAATGTAATGTATGTACACAGTGACTGTACCAGCAGAATAGTGAGCGCAGCTCTGGAGTATAATACAGGATGTAACTCAGGGTCAGTACAGGATAAGTAATGTAATGTATGTACACAGTGACTGTACCAGCAGAATAGTGAGCGCAGCTCTGGAGTATAATACAGGATGTATCAGCTGTGTTGGGTAAGGCTTCTGTCCACACTGTGCTGTTGTATCCCCCGTTCTGTGTACTCAGCAGTATAATATCCAGATGTTCTCTCCTGTCAGGGTTGTCTGCAGATGTTTCTCGCTCAGGTCCTGTATAGGGTCCTCTGTATTTTTGCACGGTGCAGAACTCTCACTGAGTACATGTATCCTGCTGATGTCATTTGCTTTTTCCATAATTTATCTATATTACCTCTGACTTTTAGATAGATAAATAGCGCCACCCGCTGGTCACACCGTCTGGGTCTGCAGATGTGTGACTTGATGTTCGGATTCTTAGAGGTTAGTAGATTCTTGGCGGTCTGTATTAGTGGAGACCCCTCCGCACACTCTATAGTTCTGACTGTCGCTGTAATATGTGAATCGGGTAGCTCTGGATGAGCGCGCCTCCTTAAACAACTGTAGAGTTCTCAGAGTTACATAATGCATGGTTTTGCTTCCCTGCAGTCACCACTAGGGTGCGCTCCCTGTGCATAGGGTTTTTAATAATAATAATAATAATAATAATAGTCCTTTAATAGTCCCACAATGGGGAAATTCAGTGTGTTACAGCAGCAAAGATAAGCAGATACAAATACAAATACAACGTACAGGAATGTTCCAAGGTGAGAGGCATTACATTAATAGCAGACAGACAGATAGGACGTAGCAGAGGAGGGGGGGGGGATATAACAGGCAGAGAGATATTTCAGTTCTCTGTGTGTAATGATCTCCGCTTAGGTCGGTGTTGGTTGTACAGCCTAACCGCGGTGGGGAGGAAAGACTTCCGATAGCGCTCCTTCTCACACCTAGGGTGGAGCAGTCGGTCACTGACAGTACTGCTCAGCGCTATCACAGTCTCATGCATGGGATGGGACTTCTTCTTCTGCATGGAGCTCACCACGGACAGTATCCTTCTGTTACCCACCACCTGCACTGGGTCCAGTGGGCCCCCCAGGACAGATCTGGCCCTTCTAATCAGCTTGTCAAGTTTATTTCTGTCCCTGCTAGTGCTTGTTACACTGATACATTGTAACATGCCATCAGCTGTGTGTAAGTGATGAATGGTTCTATTCACTGACAGCAAACTGCAGAAACCTATAGAGTGTTAAGTGGGACGAGCATCTGGGAGCGGCTGCCATCTGCTTATGGTCAGGGACTTGGCAGGTTGGAGACCCCCGCCAGAGCAGCCAGTCAGATGTGTAGCCCTCCGTGGCTGCCGCCCTCGTTCGGGGCAGATCTGCGGGTTTTGCAGCCTCAGCTTTTTTTTTCAGGGATTGTGTTCATTGCATTAGTCGGTGTTAAGCCGCAGGCAGGGCCAGCCTCATTAACCCCTGAGTGGCCCCTGCACATCACCACTGTCGTCTTCTTCTTACAGAACTGTCTCATCAAGAGCGACGAGGGCGGATACTCAGCCGTGGTGGCAGATTTCGGGCTGGCGGAGAAGATTCCAGATTACAGGTGAATGTGAAGCTGCTCCCTCTGCGCACCCGGCAATTACCATCATGACAAGGTCCGGAGCGGAGAGCCGATTATTACAGCAGAGCGTTCCTCCGCTCACATGACTTGAGTCCTGCTGGAGCAGCGCTCCACAATTCAGCCTCTTATAGAAATCTCCAGATAAAGTTCAGGCACTTCAGTCACTAAAGCTCAGTGACTTGTCGTCTGCTCCAGTCACATCCAGAGCTGCTCTGGTCAGGTAAACTACAGACTGTTTCCTACTGAATAGTCAGTGCAGCTCTGGATGTGTTTGGAGTATCATGTAACAGATTAGAATGGTCCTATGTAGCGGTCATCCTGTACAGGCAGATCATTGACCTTCATCGGTCTCTGTGGTCAGATTACTGCCATGATGTGACCTCGTTTGACCCCCGCCATGTCCTGAGGCTGCTGCACTCCCAGCACATGTCACCTGTAGCAAAGAGACTGTCCCACAAATATTGTAGGTTTTATATCATTTCCTTTTCCATGGTTGGGGCCTGCAGTCTAGCAGGGTTGCCCCCCATTAAGCCTGTGCTGGGGGATTAGCACAGATCGAAGCCAGACATGGCGGCCGGAGCTCGTACCTGCGCAGCGTTTCCTGGCGGCCAGCGGCTCAGTAATGTCTCATCCAGCCACCATAGAGCAGGAGGAGGGGGCTTTAGTGTAACGAGACCCCTTCTGAGACCAGAGGAGACTCAGAACGTGCAGTTGTAGCCCCCTCCCCGGTGTCCAGGACTGCACCTCCCTGAGCCGTGCCAGTGTCAGGTGCATGCTGGGAGTCTGACAACTCTGGAACATGTTATTATAGGTGTCAGTGTGAGCTCGCTGGTAATGCGAGGTGTCACACGTCCACTTTGGTTAGATCTACATAAAGTTGTTAAGATTCTTGTCTGTGAGTTGCACTTCTCTGCTACTCTAGTCACATCCAGAGCTGACATCAATGTTCTGCAGGATGGTCCTTGGATTACAGTTGCATGTTACTGACAGTCTTTGAGCTCCTGCTGTGCACCGCTCACTGCAGACAGGAAGTCAGCAAAAAAAAAAAAAAAAAAAAAAAAAAAAAATAATATAAATTTAATTTTCCTCCAAAAAAAAAAAAAAAAAAAAAAAAAAAAAAAACAAAACACACAAAAAAAAAATAAAGAGAAGACACCACAACAAATTTTTTTTTTCACCCCCCCCCCCCATAAAAAAAAAAACCTTTTTTTCACCGGAATTTTTTTCGTTTTTACAACCACACCAAAAATATCCCCCGTTTTCCAAACACATTTCCCCCCCCCGCCCCCCCCCCCGGGCCTTCCGTCCTGGCCAAAAGTTTTGAGAATGACACAAATATTGTATTTTCACATGATCTGCTGCCCTCTGGTTTTTCTGTGTGTTTGTCAGATGTTTTTATCACATACAGAAATAGAATTGCATTCATATTATGAGTAACAGAAGCTTATATTGACACTTAGAATGAGTTAATGCAGCAAGTCAATATTTGCAGTGTTGACCCTTCTTCTTCAGGACCTCTGCAATTCTCCCTGGCATGCTCTCAATCAACTTCTGGACCAAATCCTGACTGATAGCAGTCCATTCTTGCAGAATCAATGCTTTCATTTTGTCTGAATTTGTTGGTTTTTGTTTGTCCACCCGTCTCTTGATGATTGACCACAAGTTCTCAATGGGATTAAGATCTGGGGAGTTTCCAGGCCATGGACCCAAAATCTCTATGTTTTGTTCCCTGAGCCATTTAGTTATCACCTTTGCTTTATGGCAAGGTGCTCCATCATGCTGGAAAAGGCATTGTTGAGCGCCAAACTGCTCTTGGACGGTTGGGAGAAGTTGCTCTTGGAGGACATTCTGGTACCATTCTTTATTCATGGCAAGACTGTGAGAGAGCCGATTCCCTTGGCTGAGAAGCAACCCCACACATGAATGGTTTCAGGATGCTTTACAGTTGGCATGAGACAAGACTGGTGGTAGCGCTCACCTCTTCTTCTCCGAATAAACTGTTTTCCAGATGTTCCAAACAATCGAAAAGGGGATTCATCAGAGAAAATGACTTTCCCCCAGTCCTCAGCAGTCCACTCCCTGTACCTTTTGCAGAATATCAGTCTGTCCCTGATGTTTTTTCTGGAGAGAAGTGGCTTCTTTGCTGCCCTCCTTGAGACCAGGCCTTGCTCCAAGAGTCTCCGCCTCACAGTGCGTGCGCCTCACACCTGCCTGCTGCCATTCCTCAGCAAGCTCTGCACTGCTGGTAGCCCCATCCCGCAGCTGAAACACTTTTAAGAGACGGTCCTGCCGCTTGCTGGTCTTTCTTGGGCGCCCTGGAGCCTTTTTGGCACCAATGGAACCTCTCTCCTTGAAGTTCTTGATGATGCGATAGATTGTTGACTGAGGTGCAATCTTTCTAGCTGCAATACTCTTCCCAGTTAGGCCATTTTTGTGCAGTGCAATGATGACTGCACGTGTTTCTTTAGAGATAACCATGGTTAACAGAAGAGAAACAATGATGGCAAGCACCAGCCTCCTTTTAAAGTGTCCAGTGGTGTCATTCTTACTTAATCATGACAGATTGATCTCCAGCCCTGTCCTCATCAACACCCACACCTGTGTTAATGGAGCAATCACTGAAACGATGTTAGGTGGTCCTTTTAAGGCAGGGCTGCAATGATGTTGAAATGTGTTTTGGGGGATAAAGTTCATTTTCTAGGCAAATATTGACTTTGCAAGTAATTGCTGTTAAGCTGATCACTCTTTATAACATTCTGGAGTATATGCAAATTGCCATTAGAAAAACTGAAGCAGTAGACTTTGTAAAAAGTAATATTTGTATCATTCTCAAAACTTTTGGCCATGACTGTAGGGTTATATGATAGAGGAGAGAAGCTGAGCTGTGTGATATATAGGGTTATAGGATAGAGGAGAGAAGCTGAGCTGTGTGATATATATAGGGTTATAGGATAGAGGAGAGAAGCTGAGCTGTGTGATATATAGGGTTATAGGATAGAGGAGAGAAGCTGAGCTGTGTGATATATAGGGTTATATGATAGAGGAGAGAAGCTGAGCTGTGTGATATATATAGGGTTATAGGATAGAGGAGAGAAGCTGAGCTCTGTGATATATATATATATAGGTTATATGATAGAGGAGAGAAGCTGAGCTGTGTGATATATAGGGTTATAGGATAGAGGAGAGAAGCTGAGCTGTGTGATATATAGGGTTATATGATAGAGGAGAGAAGCTGAGCTGTGTGATATATAGGGTTATATGATAGAGGAGAGAAGCTGAGCTGTGTGATATATAGGGTTATATGATAAGAGGAGGGAAGCTGAGCTGTGTGATATATAGGGTTATAGGATAGAGGAGAGAAGCTGAGCTGTGTGATATATAGGGTTATAGGATAGAGGAGAGAAGCTGAGCTGTGTGATATATAGGGGTATATGATAGAGGAGAGAAGCTGAGCTGTGTGATATATAGGGTTATAGGATAGAGGAGAGAAGCTGAGCTCTGTGATATATAGGGTTATATGATAGAGGAGAGAAGCTGAGCTCTGTGATATATATAAGGTTATATGATAGAGGAGAGAAGCTGAGCTCTGTGATATATATATAGGTTATATGATAGAGGAGAGAAGCTGAGCTCTGTGATATATAGGGTTATATGATAGAGGAGAGAAGCTGAGCTCTGTGATATATAGGGTATATGATAGAGGAGAGAAGCTGAGCTGTGTGATATATAGGGTTATAGGATAGAGGAGAGAAGCTGAGCTGTGTGATATATAGGTTATATGATAGAGGAGAGAAGCTGAGCTGTGTGATATATAGGGTTATAGGATAGAGGAGAGAAGCTGAGCTGTGTGATATATAGGGTTATAGGATAGAGGAGAGAAGCTGAGCTGTGTGATATATAGGGGTATAGGATAGAGGAGAGAAGCTGAGCTGTGTGATATATAGGGTTATATGATAAGAGGAGAGAAGCTGAGCTGTGTGATATATAGGGTTATAGGATAGAGGAGAGAAGCTGAGCTGTGTGATATATAGGGTTATATGATAGAGGAGAGAAGCTGAGCTCTGTGATATATAGGGTTATAGGATAGAGGAGAGAAGCTGAGCTGTGTGATATATAGGGTTATAGGATAGTGGCGAGAAGCTGAGCTGTGTGATATATAGGGGTATATGATAGAGGAGAGAAGCTGAGCTGTGTGATATATAGGGTTATATGATAGAGGAGAGAAGCTGAGCTGTGTGATATATAGGGGTATAGGATAGAGGAGAGAAGCTGAGCTGTGTGATACATAGGGTTATAGGATAGAGGAGAGAAGCTGAGCTGTGTGATATATATAGGGTTATAGGATAGAGGAGAGAAGCTGAGCTGTGTGATATATAGGGTTATAGGATAGAGGAGAGAAGCTGAGCTGTGTGATATATAGGGTTATATGATAGAGGAGAGAAGCTGAGCTGTGTGATATATATAGGGTTGTAGGATAGAGGAGAGAAGCTGAGCTCTGTGATATATATATATATATATAGGTTATATGATAGAGGAGAGAAGCTGAGCTGTGTGATATATAGGGTTATAGGATAGAGGAGAGAAGCTGAGCTGTGTGATATATAGGGTTATATGATAGAGGAGAGAAGCTGAGCTGTGTGATATATAGGGTTATAGGATAGAGGAGAGAAGCTGAGCTGTGTGATATATAGGGTTATAGGATAGAGGAGAGAAGCTGAGCTGTGTGATATATAGGGGTATAGGATAGAGGAGAGAAGCTGAGCTGTGTGATATATAGGGGTATATGATAGAGGAGAGAAGCTGAGCTGTGTGATATATAGGGTTATATGATAGAGGAGAGAAGCTGAGCTGTGTGATATATAGGGTTATATGATAGAGGAGAGAAGCTGAGCTCTGTGATATATATTAGGTTATATGATAAGAGGAGAGAAGCTGAGCTCTGTGATATATATAAGGTTATATGATAGAGGAGAGAAGCTGAGCTGTGTGATATATAGGGTTATAGGATAGAGGAGAGAAGCTGAGCTGTGTGATATATAGGGTTATATGATAGAGGAGAGAAGCTGAGCTGTGTGATATATAGGGTTATAGGATAGAGGAGAGAAGCTGAGCTGTGTGATATATAGGGTTATAGGATAGAGGAGAGAAGCTGAGCTGTGTGATATATAGGGGTATAGGATAGAGGAGAGAAGCTGAGCTGTGTGATATATAGGGTTATAGGATAGAGGAGAGAAGCTGAGCTGTGTGATATATAGGGTTATAGGATAGAGGAGAGAAGCTGAGCTGTGTGATATATAGGGTTATAGGATAGAGGAGAGAAGCTGAGCTGTGTGATATATAGGGGTATAGGATAGAGGAGAGAAGCTGAGCTGTGTGATATATAGGGGTATATGATAGAGGAGAGAAGCTGAGCTGTGTGATATATAGGGGTATAGGATAGAGGAGAGAAGCTGAGCTGTGTGATATATAGGGTTATATGATAGAGGAGAGAAGCTGAGCTGTGTGATATATAGGGTTATATGATAGAGGAGAGAAGCTGAGCTGTGTGATATATAGGGTTATAGGATAGAGGAGAGAAGCTGAGCTGTGTGATATATAGGGTTATAGGATAGAGGAGAGAAGCTGAGCTCTGTGATATATAGGGGTATAGGATAGAGGAGAGAAGCTGAGCTCTGTGATATATAGGGTTATAGGATAAGAGGAGAGAAGCTGAGCTGTGTGATATATAGGGTTATAGGATAGAGGAGAGAAGCTGAGCTGTGTGATATATAGGGTTATAGGATAGAGGAGAGAAGCTGAGCTGTGTGATATATAGGGTTATAGGATAGAGGAGAGAAGCTGAGCTGTGTGATATATAGGGTTATAGGATAGAGGAGAGAAGCTGAGCTGTGTGATATATAGGGGTATAGGATAGAGGAGAGAAGCTGAGCTGTGTGATATATAGGGTTATAGGATAGAGGAGAGAAGCTGAGCTGTGTGATATATAGGGTTATAGGATAGAGGAGAGAAGCTGAGCTGTGTGATATATAGGGTTATAGGATAGAGGAGAGAAGCTGAGCTGTGTGATATATAGGGTTATAGGATAGAGGAGAGAAGCTGAGCTGTGTGATATATAGGGGTATAGGATAGAGGAGAGAAGCTGAGCTGTGTGATATATAGGGGTATAGGATAGAGGAGAGAAGCTGAGCTGTGTGATATATAGGGGTATAGGATAGAGGAGAGAAGCTGAGCTGTGTGATATATAGGGTTATATGATAGAGGAGAGAAGCTGAGCTCTGTGATATATAGGGTTATAGGATAGAGGAGAGAAGCTGAGCTGTGTGATATATAGGGTTATAGGATAGAGGAGAGAAGCTGAGCTGTGTGATATATAGGGTTATATGATAGAGGAGAGAAGCTGAGCTCTGTGATATATATAGGGTTATAGGATAGAGGAGAGAAGCTGAGCTGTGTGATATATAGGGTTATAGGATAGAGGAGAGAAGCTGAGCTGTGTGATATATAGGGTTATATGATAGAGGAGAGAAGCTGAGCTGTGTGATATATAGGGTTATAGGATAGAGGAGAGAGGCTGTGTGATATATAGGGGTATAGGATAGAGGAGAGAAGCTGAGCTGTGTGATATATAGGGTTATATGATAGAGGAGAGAAGCTGAGCTCTGTGATATATAGGGTTATATGATAGAGGAGAGATTTATGGCTGAGCTGTGTGATATATAGGGTTATATGATAGAGGAGAGAAGCTGAGCTGTGTGATATATAGGGTTATATGATAAGAGGAGAGAAGCTGAGCTGTGTGATATATAGGGTTATATGATAGAGGAGAGAAGCTGAGCTGTGTGATATATAGGGTTATATGATAGAGGAGAGAAGCTGAGCTGTGTGATATATAGGGGTATATGATAGAGGAGAGAAGCTGAGCTCTGTGATATATAATAGGGCTATATGATAGAGGAGAGAAGCTGAGCTGTGTGATATATAAGGGTTATATGATAGAGGAGAGAAGCTGAGCTCTGTGATATATAAGGGTTATATGATAGAGGAGAGAAGCTGAGCTGTGTGATATATAGGGGTATAGGATAGAGGAGAGAAGCTGAGCTCTGTGATATATAGGGTTATATGATAGAGGAGAGAAGCTGAGCTGTGTGATATATAGGGGTATAGGATAGAGGAGAGAAGCTGAGCTGTGTGATATATATATAGGGTATATGATAGAGGAGAGAAGCTGAGCTGTGTGATATATAGGGTTATATGATAGAGGAGAGAAGCTGAGCTGTGTGATATATAGGGGTATATGATAAGAGGAGAGAAGCTGAGCTGTGTGATATATAGGGTTATATGATAGAGGAGAGAAGCTGAGCTGTGTGATATATAGGGTTATAGGATAGAGGAGAGAAGCTGAGCTGTGTGATATATAGGGTTATATGATAAGAGGAGAGAAGCTGAGCTGTGTGATATATAGGGTTATATGATAGAGGAGAGAAGCTGAGCTGTGTGATATATAGGGTTATATGATAGAGGAGAGAAGCTGAGCTGTGTGATATATAGGGTTATAGGATAGAGGAGAGAAGCTGAGCTGTGTGATATATAGGGTTATATGATAGAGGAGAGAAGCTGAGCTGTGTGATATATAGGGTTATATGATAGAGGAGAGAAGCTGAGCTCTGTGATATATATATAGGTTATATGATAGAGGAGAGAAGCTGAGCTGTGTGATACAGTATATAATTTAGGGTTATGTATCTTCCATTCTTGACCTCCTTCACTTTCCTTGCAGTGGGGGCAGTGAGAAGTTGGCGGTTGTTGGGTCTCCATATTGGATGGCACCGGAGGTTCTGCGAGATGAACCTTACAATGAAAAGGTAAGTGCGCCCCCGGTACGGAGAGGACGATATAGTAACGTAACCTCAGCAGATTTACCAGAAACCTCCGGGCAGTGAATCACTTTTTTTCTTCTCCAGTGCAGATCTGATACTTCTCATAGCTGAGGGCTTGTTACAGTGTGTCAGTAGGCATCACGTATCTGGACTCCACTCCTACACTGTAACAAGCCATCAGCTGTGTGAGGAAGTCGAGTTGTTTCCATTCACTGGCAGAGATCTTGGTGAAAAACTGAAACACACAAATTCTTAGAACCTTCCAGAACGTGATGTGACATTGACCCCCATCACGTGAGCCCGCCCACTTAAAAGGGCTTTTCCAAGCAAAAAAATCTTTTTTTTTAAAAAAAGGTCTGTTGGTGCTATTAATGGGTTAATAAGTACACCCATATACCTTTAGCAGTGTTTCGAGTGATTTCTGGGTGTCACTGGGAGCTCCTGGCATCTTCTGCTTTTGTTTACATGGTGGAGCTTCCACACGACCTCCCTCTCACTGCCCCCTCCCTCTCACTGCCCCCTCCCTCTCACTGCCCCTCCCTCTCACTGCCCCCACCCTGTCTCCCTAGCTATCCCGCCCACTACTAGCCCTTCCCAACTAACTAACTCCGCCCACCCTCACCCCATCATACTTACCTGTCTTCCTCTCTGGGACAGCTCCTCGTTTTTTCTCACTGCGCAGGCTGGCTCCCTTCCTCTCTGCTAGTGTGTGCGCATGTGTTGCAGGCACCTTAAGACTGCGCAAGCGCTGGCAGAGAGGAGGAGGGGAGGAGCCAGCCATTCCCAGAGAGGAAGATACATAAGGGGTTGGGGGGGAGTAATTGTGATGTGACGTTTCGGAAACGGGGAAATGGAACGTCACCGAATTATCAGAAAGTGTCCCTGGGGTGGTCACATGACTGCCCCAGGGCTATGGGTAATTATAATTTTTTTTTTAATATATGTAAATTAGAAGTTAGGCGGGGGGAGAGGGTTTAGTTTAGGGGTTAATTTTATTTTATCCCAGACAACCCCTTTAAGCCCCCATTCGGGGTCACAATCAAGGGGCTGACTGAGCGCCCTGTCGATCCTGTATTTTTAGGGTCCCCCCCCCTGTTTCCGGGTCATGAGGTGGAGGCGGTTACCTACCTGTCACCTACATGACAGGTGTAACCAGCGGTCGCCATAGTAACCGGCATTGATCTGAAGTGTCAATAATCCTCTGTGCGTTGTCAGAGAAATACGTGAAATTCCTCCGGAGTAGAGTAAACCCGCGCCCTGCGCCGGCCGCTCGCTGGTGGAAGATTAACCCGCCTGTTATCTGGTACAGAGGGAGCGGCCGCACTGCGTAAACATGGCGCGCCCCGCCGCCCTCCGAGGCCTCTGACCATGGGATTCTGAGGGTTACATGACCGAGCAATAGAGCCCCACCCCCGTGTCCGAATTATTGAGGTGTCTGGTGGACTCGCATAAACACTGTGTAGCTCATCAGAGACGCCGCCGCCACGCGCTTTATATACCCTGGAGGTGTCAGGCAGGAGCTGCTGAGCGTCTCCTCTGTAGCCGCAGCTTGGGATGTGACTTGTGCTCTGGTCTTCTAGTGACTTGTATGTCTCCTCTCTCCGCCAGGCCGACGTCTTCTCCTATGGTATCATCCTGTGTGAGATCATCGCCCGGATACAAGCTGACCCCGATTATCTGCCCCGCACAGAGGTAATATCTAGCACATCCAGCAGGGGGCAGATATTTATCACCTCAGTCAGCTCTACGGCCTCCATCACTGATCATGTGACCGATCGCTTTATGGTCGCCCAATAAATGGGACAAATATTTACAGTTGTTATCATTGTATCCATGGTAACAAAATCTGGATCAATACAGATTCCAGGGTTATCACCAGCGCAATAAATACCTTCACCTGCTGGGAATGTCATGGAAGGGGCGGAGCTTATATATTAATAGCGAAAAATGGGGGCGGTCGGCACAACTATGTAAATCTGTGTACAAGAGTGCCCTCTACAGGCAGCAAATGGGAGCACAGGACTGAATCTGGAATGACATTGAGGCCTGCAGAGCTGTACTCTGAACAGAACTAGCCTTACTAGTCAATGCAGCACATTGGTATTAATATGGAGGCAATGTGTCCCCCAGTTCACCCCACAGTTTGTTGCAGGATTAGAGCAGAGGGGCTGTCGGTACACGGCGGTATCTCCTGTGCACCCCCCATCTACAGTGTACAGGCTGCCATAAAGCGCGCTGCTGTAAACATGAGCCTGCCTGTACTGTGGTCCATGTTATTGGTGGGTGCATTGGGAGGTGCTGACATACAGTATTTTAGCAGGGGGCTCCGGGGCTTGTTCTTCGGACCTGGCTTTGTTGGGTTTGTTCGCCCTGTGATCACACAAATCGTTTCTTTCCCATGTTTAGAACTTCGGCTTGGACTATGATGGTTTCCAGCACATGGTCGGCGACTGCCCCCCGGACTTCCTCCAGCTGACGTTCAATTGCTGCAATGTGAGTACCCCCAAAACCAGGTAAAGCCAGATCTGATGTGAGCCGCCACCGGGCAGTACCGCACTGATAACATCAATGGATCTACTGAAAACGGCATGCTTTGTTAAAGTAAAATGGCCTCCCTAGCCGTAGGCTAATATGAGGCGCCGCTGATCCCTCCCTCTCTGGTATTCTAATATGAGGCGCCGCTGATCTCCCCCATGCAGTGACCCATCAGTAATGACCTTGTCTTGACGTTTTTCGCAGATGGACCCGACTCTTCGTCCTTCCTTCATTGACATTGTGAAGCAGCTGGAGGAAATCTTACATCGCCTAAGGAAAGAGGAGGCTGAGAACGAGCGGCGGTCCAACACCCCCCGAGATCCACGAGACCAAGCCTCTTACTAAGGGTGAGTTCTCGGATCAGCAGCTGCCATGGTCCATGCCCCACAGCTGAGGGTTTGTCACAGTCAAATCAGTACAGTCTTCTTCATCTCAAGTCTGATAGTTTGTTGCAATGTATCAGTCCGGAGTCCCGGCTCACAGCAAGCAGAGGTGTCGCCCATCCTAGAGCTCATAGGGGAGGACCCTGCACCCCTTGTGACCTCCCTAGAGGTGTCGCCCATCCTAGAGCTCATAGGGAGGACCCCGCACCCCTTGTGACCTCCCTAGAGGTGTCGCCCATCCTAGAGCTCATAGGCTGGACCCCGCACCCCTTGTGACCTCCCTAGAGGTGTCGCCCATCCTAGAGCTCATAGGGAGGACCCCGCACCCCTTGTGACCTCCCTAGAGGTGTCGCCCATCCTAGAGCTCATAGGGAGGACCCCGCACCCCTTGTGACCTCCCTAGAGGTGTCGCCCATCCTAGAGCTCATAGGCTGGACCCCGCACCCCTTGTGACCTCCCTAGAGGTGTCGCCCATCCTAGAGCTCATAGGGAGGACCCCGCACCCCTTGTGACCTCCCTAGAGGTTTCGCCCATCCTAGAGCTCATAGGCTGGACCCCGCACCCCTTGTGACCTCCCTAGAGGTGTCGCCCATCCTAGAGCTCATGGAGGGTGGACCCCGCACCCCTTGTGACCTCCCTAGAGGTGTCGCCCATCCTAGAGCTCATAGGGAGGACCCCGCACCCCTTGTGACCTCCCTAGAGGTGTCGCCCATCCTAGAGCTCATAGGGAGGACCCCGCACCCCTTGTGACCTCCCTAGAGGTGTCGCCCATCCTAGAGCTCATAGGGGAGGACCCCGCACCCCTTGTGACCTCCCTAGAGGTGTCGCCCATCCTAGAGCTCATAGGGAGGACCCCGCACCCCTTGTGACCTCCCTAGAGGTGTCGCCCATCCTAGAGCTCATAGGGAGGACCCCGCACCCCTTGTGACCTCCCTAGAGGTGTCGCCCATCCTAGAGCTCATAGGGAGGACCCCGCACCCCTTGTGACCTCCCTAGAGGTTTCGCCCATCCTAGAGCTCATAGGCTGGACCCTGCACCCCTTGTGACTGAGAATTTTTTTTGTTTCCCTCCTACAGGGTCCAGTGAGAAGAGTCAGGGGGTCAAACGTCTCATCACCATCCCGCAAGACGACAAAATCCCGCAGAAGTCGCCGCGCCCCCGACGGAACATCACTCTCTCCCGGAGTCAGTCCGATGTTTTTGCCCGGAAACCTCAGCGCAAGATAAATGTCCAGGACCCCTTCTATACCCCCAGCAGGGGGCAGGTGCGCAAGGTGAACCCTTTCAATGCCAGGGAGGACCTAAAGGGAGGGAAGATTAAATTCTTTGACATGCCCAGCAAGTCTGTCATCTCCCACGTCTTTGACTTGCACTCCCCCAAGATGGAGGGGACTCAGACGGCAGGACTGGTGCGGCAGCCGTTCAGCCAGGACACCATGGACTATTGCTACGTACCCCGGAGGCGCTGCCGCTCTCTGCCCATCTCTCCTGAGCTTGTAAAAAGAGACTGCTCCCCCTCTGCGGCCCTCTCCTCCACCCTGGGCAGGTGTGACCCTGCGCAGCTCAGCAGCGAGGTCAGGGCCAGGCTCCTCTGTAATGTCAAATATGGGGTCTCTGAAATCCCACCCTATAAGCCCAGGTCCCCAGTCCCAGACTGTGCACAGACTGAGGACATGGACTGTACAGATGGGACCGGGGCCAACCAGGACGAGTACCGGAAACCGCTGCTGGTCAGCAACCGCAAACTCACACAGTGTTCCCAGCCCCCCAGTCACTGCCTGTCCGAGGACGAGCCCTCCCTGGCCTTCACCTCCAGCTCTGAGGCCATGGAAATAGAGGACGAACTGAACGACAACCAGCGCGGCTGCAGCGCCCCCGCACACTTCGGAGGACTGTCCTTACTGCCGGTGGACAATCCAGAGAGCAGGGACTGTCTGTGCGACTCTGTGTCCGGCTGCCGCGTCCGCCAGGGAGTGGTGAAGATGTGATGTGCGGAGGGATTACCTGACTACAGATCCCAGGCTGGAATGGTGGATCCCCTCCCCTAGTAGATCCCTAATGATCCGGTCCAGCCTCCTGGGCCCCGCGCCGCACAGCAGGGTTCCTGTTCCTGGTGACGTCGGTTACAACACACAGGGGCGGGAAGCGCGGTAACCCACGGCAACCAAAAAATAAAAAAACATTGACAATGCATTTGCATTGGTTACGGCGCATTCCACCCGTGTTATTGTGTGTAACGTGATCTGGAGTGTTAACCCCTCACCAGCCAGTCTGTGACGACGACTTGTTGCTATAGGTGATGGCGTGCTCAGGGCGAGCTGTTAGCCTGCGAGGCCTTAACCCATCCAGTGCCATTGCGCCAGCTTCTCCCCCATACGCCGTCAGCTGACTTGGTCACTAGTTATTTCAGTGGGTCTTGCCTCTCCTTGGGTTGTGAATGACGCCACGATGAGTCCTGCCACATAACCCTAGATACACCAGGGGGGAGATTGTGTTTTTAGGTCTTTGTTTTTATTGGTGCAAGTGAAAAACTGCATTTAAAATGCAATGTGTGAACTCGACCATAGAGACATCACCAGCCTGTGACTTTAAGAGTCCAGAATTAGGCTCATGGATACAATGTTATTATAAACTTACTGACCCAGTGGCACGAAGTCTCTGCTCAGGTGGGGGGAGGGGGTACAAGTTCTGCCCCCATGGATTAGACCCGATTCATGCCCCTCCCCCCTGTAAAGCTAACCTTGATATAGATATAAGCACTTGTAATGCATGGTACAGGGCTGCCCCCTAGTGGTGGTCTGTGCTCACAGTGTCTTCTCGGTGTTGACTATGAGTATTATACTATTGGGTGGGGGGGGTCAGTTCTGGTCGTAACTAATCCCAGTGTTACAACAGCGCCCCCTAGAGATCTCAGACGGTACCTCAGAAAGATATAAAAGCAGCAGCGGAGCCGGGTCTGAACATGGCGGCTGCTCCGAGCAACAGGAGAATGTGTAAATTTAGCAGAAGTTTTGCTGCTGTTCAGACTCTAGCCCGGTGGTGCAATCATCTGCATCAGATCTCACCTGGTTTCCTTATAGAGCATGGGGGCTGCAGACTATTGCAACGACTGCAACATCTTACAATATGGCTGCTGGGATGTGACTTGAAATGTGCAACACTCCCGTTGTGTCATGTATCTGTAAGGCTCAGTTCACAAGGGGCAGATTTCTGTATCTAGAACGTGTTCTCTTCATGGGGTGTCTCTGCAGCAGCTGCATCTGGTGCTATAAACCCCGATCCCAGGTACAGCACCGATGTGTGAACGCCGCCCTACGGCCAAGGTCCAGCGATGAGGCTGATGCCCAGGAAGGTGACAACGTCCTGTGAATGTGGTCGCGCAGGGGGCCCGGCGGGCTGGGGTTCTCATGTCTCAGCAGGTTACAGCATGACCCCATATTAGGTGTAATGTAGTAAAGCAAGGCTACGGTCTCGTCATGTGACTACAAGTCGCCATATTGTTTACACTGTAATATAAAGCCGAGATGACTCCAGGATAGCGGGTGGGGGAGGGTCTGTAGAGGTGCGAGGCACAGCAGACCTCACCGCTAAGGCTGACCACTTAGAAGAAAAGTGTTCTGAGCCGCCCCGTAGATCGCAGAGTTGCCCCATATCATCCCCCCGACAATTCTCCATCCTATAGATAAGGCAAGAGCTGATTCTTCGCTTTGCTGATCCGATCGCCTCCGTCTGTCAGGAAGAGGCAAAAAATTATTTCTGATTAACTGTAAAGAAATTTTTATTTTTTTGTTTAATTTTGTAAAAAAAAAATTCAGAATTTTTATTTTTTTGCCTTATTGAACACTATGATGAACTACAGCTCCCAGCATGCCCTTCAGCCTGGTCTGTGGCCGCCATTGCAGTGTCTAAGCTATGAGGACAGGCGGCGCTGCGCCCCCGCGGTTCTTGCTGTCCATACATTTCGCTTTCTTCTATGCAATTGTCTTTTTCCCGCTTCGGTTTCTGTTCCTATTTATGAAGGTGTTTTATTAAAGTCTTACGTTCTCGCCGCTGACACTGCCGCCGCCGCGGGCGAGGATTCCTCTGTGTGTATTTATACTCTGTTGTTCCGCCTGTCAGTGCTCTCTGTATATACGATGTTTGTATTGAGGAACCAAAGAGGAAATGATCCGAATCTTTTCTGTTTTATTTTTGTAGTTTGTCATTTTCTCCTTTATCTTCCAGATTAAACCGTCTCTAGAAGCCGCGTCTGCGCCGTCATTTACCGGAAACCGCGCTGTCACCTCCGGGGTTGTCCCGCTGTCACTTATCCCTAGGCCCGAGGGTGACGGATAACTGTGTGATATCTACGACCACCACTGATCTCACGGGCAGACGGTCAGACATGTGGCCCCGATCAGGTGCGCACTGGGGGTCCCGGCGACCACTCATGTCCCTGTGTAACAATCTCTGCTCAGGGAATATACACATTACAAGCAGAGGCCACTCCTGCCCCCTATCTAGTGCCAGTGACACAGGTGAGGGATTGTTACAATGTGGCAGAGCAGACATCTTTCTCCAGCCCTGGACTCCTTCACAGACACATTGTCACAAACACAGCTGTGCGAGCAGGACTGGGTCAGGATAGGTTTCAGCCTCTGCTTTACTACATTGAATCTTTCTATTCAATGATATCAAGCAGCAAAATTAGAAACTATAGAATATGCCGTACAATGTAGACGCCGGTACTGGCCCTTTAAATCCCTGTAGCCAAAAATGACCTGACCAGAGTATCACAGAAGACTGATATATTGAGTTATACCTGGTGCAGGGCCTGGGGGGGCGGAGTATAACAGACTAAGAGTGCCCGAATACTCCGTGTCATGCTCCGCCCCCTTCAGCCCTGCACCTGGTTACAATGGATCTGCCTGGAATGTTCCTTGAAATTCAACTTTCACACTAAAAGTGAGTGACAGAAATGTGAAGTTTTCTAGCAGTAGAAATTCTGAGACTATGTTTATCTCGATGACATTCATGGCGGCCGCCGCTTCCTCATACAGGAGTAGTCACAGGGCGCCATTTCTAGGGGTATCCACCGCAGTGGGAGCTGTAAGTAATGGCGACCTGTGAAGACTTCAGAGCAGAGACAAGCGGCTGCCATATTTACAGCAACAAGAACCAGCTGTGGGAATAGATGAAGACGTTGTCAGGTGACTGCGTATACGATGGACGCCGACCAATAAAGGAACACTCTGGATACTTCTCCATTTTATAATAAAAATTTATAAAGTCACAAAACCCTTTCTGCTATGTTACATCAGAGGCGGAGCTACAGGCGGCCATCTTTGTGAGGATATCCTGTAGTCTAGCCTTACCCTATACAGTAAAGACGCTCCTCTGCTGGTGCCGCAGCTTCTGTTACAGCCAATGGAGCCCAGGACTGCGCCTGCCCCTTTAAATAATTGGGGAAATGGTAATGACCAATGAACAGTGTGACCCTCCCCCATATTACATTTCCTCACACAATTCCTGCCGTTGCTCCTCAGCATTTCCATATACAGTACATGAATTATAGCGCTAAAGAGCAACTGCAGAAGTGTCATACACACTGCAAAAGAAGAGACGGGGCTGGAATTCACAATGAGGGCACTGTGAGGTCTTCACTTAAGGGGGCACAGACCTTTAAAAAAAAAAAAAAAAAAGGTTTTGTTTGGCGCCTGCAGGGTAAAGAATGGAGGATGAAATTCTCCTTCCAGGGCCAGCGCTGATGTAAATCTGCTTTCCACAGCAGATATACAGTGGACTGTGTGAACACTGCTCTATGTGCCAGCTAGAATCATCAGGGCGGATTATCAGACGACCTGGACTATAAAGGACAAGTGAAAACTAAACACACCGGAAAAATCCAGAAGGAAGACGCTAGAAGAAGGTCCATGCTTTACACTGCAGGCTGGACCCAGCAAAACAGGAATCATCTCTACCATTTGACTCCCGGCTATGACCCGAGGCCACGGAGCACCCAAAAGATGTGAGAGACGTCCCGATGTCCCTGCTGTCTGCCATTCAGGGGTCTTATAAAGCTGGGTGAGAAGCTGTGGAGTCCTAGAGCATGTGCAGTGCCCGCTGTGGTGCAGGCCACCTCATCACCCCTGCTCACACCACAAGGGGCAGCTGGGTTCTAACATCAGGACAGGGCCACGAGATCAGCCGCATCTTCTGGATGTGCGCTCGGGAGGACTTGGAGAAGACGCTCTTGACAATCTGCAGAGGAACATTCTTGCCACTCAGATAGATCTTGTTGAGACAGTCCGGGAGGCAGCAGGAGCCCGATGAGTCCGAGCTCTTCTGCTTCTTCAGCATCCACACGTAGGCCATGATGTACCCAGTCATGAAGGCATCAAACCCAGCTCTGTGGGTCCCTCCCTCGGAGGATGAAGATGATGAGGGTCTGGGTCCATCTGCTGGTGTTGGGGTCTCCTCAGGATGTCCTGCCTGGGGGCCTTGCTCAGAGGGCGCAGACTCCACATGCTTCTTGGCCCCAGTTTGGTCATCCATAGCACACTGCACATTATTAGCCATGATGGCTCCTGACACCCCAGAATTGGCTTGCTCCATATCACTACCTCCAAGGGGGGTGCCAGAGGTTTGTTTACAGGGGGGCTCCGTCTCCATCTGAGACTCTGCTGGAGCCGCTTTCTTTCTCTTTCGTCTCTTTCTCTTCTTCTCCTCTTTACATTTTTCATCCTCCTCAATGATCAGGTCAATGTTGTGGGACTGCGAACACTTCAGCCCATTAGGACACCAGCCGTACGCCTGCAGGCAAAGGTCAGATACAAGGTAAGTAATGGCAGGGGCACCCCAAAAAGTACCCCACTGTACTGATAAAAAATATTTTTTTTTCACAAAAATTTTTTAGAGTCAGATAATACTAGAAATTGTTTCCTGTCAAACAGTCGGCCTCTCCTCACCCGACATGGCTGAGTAACAGATAGTAATAGAAATTGTATTCCCCTGTCCTACAGTCGGCCTCTCCTCTCCTGACATGGCTGATAACAGATAGTAATAGATTGTATTCCCCTGTCCTACAGTCGGCCTCTCCTCTCCTGACATGGCAGATAACAGATAGTAATAGATTGTATTTCCCTGTCCTACAGTCGGCCTCTCCCCTCCTGACATGGCTGATAACAGATAGTAATAGATTGTATTCCCCTCGTCCTGCAGTCGGCCTCTCCCCTCCTGACATGGCTGATAACAGATAGTAATAGATTGTATTCCCCTGTCCTACAGTCGGCCCCTCCCCTCCTGACATGGCTGATAACAGATAGTAATAGATTGTATTCCCCCGTCCTACAGTCGGCCTCTCCCCTCCTGACGTGGCTGATAACAGATAGTAATAGATTGTATTCCCCCGTCCTACAGTCGGTCTCTCCCCTCCTGACATGGCTGATAACAGATAGTAATAGATTGTATTCCCCCGTCCTACAGTCGGCCTCTCCCCTCCTGACATGGCTGATAACAGATAGTAATAGATTGTATTCCCCTGTCCTACAGTCGGCCTCTCCCCTCCTGACGTGGCTGATAACAGATAGTAATAGATTGTATTCCCCTGTCCTACAGTCGGTCTCCTCCCTGACGTCGCTGATAACAGATAGTAATAGATTGTATTCCCCTGTCCTACAGTCGGCCTCTCCCCTCCTGACGTGGCTGATAACAGATAGTAATAGATTGTATTCCCCTGTCCTACAGTCGGCCTCTCCCCTCCTGACATGGCTGATAACAGATAGTAATAGATTGTATTCCCCCGTCCTACAGTCGGCCTCTCCCCTCCTGACATGGCTGATAACAGATAGTAATAGATTGTATTCCCCCGTCCTACAGTCGGCCTCTCCCCTCCTGACATGGCTGATAACAGATAGTAATAGATTGTATTCCCCCGTCCTACAGTCGGCCTCTCCCCTCCTGACATGGCTGATAACAGATAGTAATAGATTGTATTCCCCCGTCCTACAGTCGGCCTCTCCCCTCCTGACATGGCTGATAACAGATAGTAATAGATTGTATTCCCCTGTCCTACAGTCGGCCCCTCCTCTCCTGACATGGCTGATAACAGATAGTAATAGATTGTATTCCCCTGTCCTACAGTCGGCCTCTCCTCTCCTGACGTGGCTGATAACAGATAGCAATAGATTGTATTCCCCTGTCCTACAGTCGGCCTCTCCTCTCCTGACGTGGCTGATAACAGATAGTAATAGGATTGTATTCCCCTGTCCTACAGTCGGCCTCTCCTCCTGACATGGCTGATAACAGATAGTAATAGATTGTATTCCCCTGTCCTACAGTCGGCCTCTCCCCTCCTGACATGGCTGATAACAGATAGTAATAGATTGTATTCCCCTGTCCTACAGTCGGCCTCTCCCCTCCTGACATGGCTGATAACAGATAGTAATAGATTGTATTCCCCTGTCCTACAGTCGGCCTCTCCCCTCCTGACATGGCTGATAACAGATAGTAATAGATTGTATTCCCCTGTCCTACAGTCGGCCTCTCCCCTCCTGACGTGGCTGATAACAGATAGTAATAGATTGTATTCCCCTGTCCTACAGTCGGCCTCTCCCCTCCTGACGTGGCTGATAACAGATAGTAATAGATTGTATTCCCCTGTCCTACAGTCGGCCTCTCCCCTCCTGACATGGCTGATAACAGATAGTAATAGATTGTATTCCCCTGTCCTACAGTCGGCCTCTCCCCTCCTGACATGGCTGATAACAGATAGTAATAGATTGTATTCCCCTGTCCTACAGTCGGCCTCTCCTCTCCTGACATGGCTGATAACAGATAGTAATAGATTGTATTCCCCTGTCCTACAGTCGGCCTCTCCCCTCCTGACGTGGCTGATAACAGATAGTAATAGATTGTATTCCCCTGTCCTACAGTCGGCCTCTCCCCTCCTGACATGGCTGATAACAGATAGTAATAGATTGTATTCCCCTGTCCTACAGTCGGCCTCTCCTCTCCTGACATGGCTGATAACAGATAGTAATAGATTGTATTCCCCTGTCCTACAGTCGGCCTCTCCCCTCCTGACGTGGCTGATAACAGATAGTAATAGATTGTATTCCCCTGTCCTACAGTCGGCCTCTCCCCTCCTGACATGGCTGATAACAGATAGTAATAGATTGTATTCCCCTGTCCTACAGTCGGCCTCTCCTCTCCTGACATGGCTGATAACAGATAGTAATAGATTGTATTCCCCTGTCCTACAGTCGGCCTCTCCCCTCCTGACGTGGCTGATAACAGATAGTAATAGATTGTATTCCCCTGTCCTACAGTCGGCCTCTCCCCTCCTGACATGGCTGATAACAGATAGTAATAGATTGTAGTCACCTGTCCTACAGTCGGCCTCTCCCCTCCTGACATGGCTGATAACAGATAGTAATAGATTGTATTCCCCTGTCCTACAGTCGGCCTCTCCTGACACAACAAATTGGTCGGTGACTAATATCTGACTACTTATGCACTCACAGAGAACCTCTCACAGATGTTCAGGGTGTCGGTGCTGGTGTCGGCCGCTGTGGGGTGGGGGATGGAGCAGAGTCGATACTCCACATAGGCTGACATGGCGGCCGCATAGTGACAGAACTCCACCACTACGTGTCGGCTGCTGGAATCCATCAGTTTGCCATTCTCACGTTTACTGGAAGAGAAATAGACAATGAGAGATAAAGATGGCGGCTGACGGCGAGATCTGCAGTGCACTGAGCGCGGCCCGGAAAAAGCTCCAGGAAGGTTTGGGTTATGGGCCCTGGGGTTTTTTTGGGTGGGGTGGAGGGGTACCCTGTGCAAAATGCAGTCCTAGTCCTGCTGAGGGTTTGTTACAATGTGTCAGTACTTATCACGAAAGTTTCAATCCACTGACAGCAAGCAGGAGATAAAAATAGAATAACAGATATGAAAACCCAAGAACCCCAGAATACTCCAGACTAGAGGGGCGTCCAGGACCCCAAACTCTGTGCTCACCACTTCTTGTAGGCATATTCCAGATACGAAGCCGTAAAGCGAGTCTCAAACTCGGAGGCGTACTTGGTGTCGTAGATTCCGGCCGGGAACATTTCGGACAGATCTGCGATGAAGTTCATCATCTTGTCGGGGAGCTGCGCGTAGAAGCACTGATAGAGGAAGGCCAGGTCAATGAGGCCATTGTGGAGGATCAGCGGCTTCTGGGCCTGAAGAAGCTCCAGGAAGAGGGTGCGGACGCTCTGGAGGTGGCGCTCATCATCCTGCGGCGGGAGGAAAACACACGAAGTCTGCAGAGCGCCAAATCCCCAGCAAAGAGTCACATACTATGGTGTATACTGCGTTACCTTGTCATTGCCCTTGTAGTAAGGAATCCCCCGGGAATATTGTTTATTGAAGTCAAAGCCGTGCTGGACAAGGAACTGGACGGACTGAGGCTCGATCGTGTAATCCTCCATACACAGCAGGGTCAGGTTGTAGATCTGAGACAGGTAGGTGTCCTCCCCCTGCAGAGCATTGCACAGGACTTATCTCAACAGGTAAGCATCTGAAATACTCTGTACTGCTGGGGCCCCTGCTCCTCCCACTATGTAACTCTCACCCTGTGACCTCCCCTATAAGATCACTCTTTGTGGCGGGACCCTCCTCTACGCACACTCCTCTCCTGAAATACTCTGTGCTGCTGGGGACCCGGCTCCTCCCACTATGTAACTCTCACCCTGTGACCTCCCTATAAGATCAGCACACTCCTCTCCTGAAATACTCTGTGCTGCTGGGGACCCTGCTCCTCCCACTATGTAACTCTCACCCTGTGACCTCCTCTATAAGATCAGCACACTCCTCTCCTGAAATACTCTGTGCTGCTGGGGACCTGCTCCTCCCACTATGTAACTCTCACCCTGTGACCTCCTCTATAAGATCAGCACATCTCCCCTCCTGAAATACTCTGTACTGCTGGGGACCCTGCTCCTCCCACTATGTAACTCTCACCCTGTGACCTCCTCTATAAGATCAGCACACTCCTCTCCTGAAATACTCTGTGCTGCTGGGGACCCTGCTCCTCCCACTATGTAACTCTCACCCTGTGACCTCCTATAAGGTCAGCACACTCCTCTCCTGAAATACTCTGTACTGCTGGGGCCCCTGCTCCTCCCACTATGTAACTCTCACCCTGTGACCTCCTCTATAAGATCAGCACACTCCTCTCCTGAAATACTCTGTACTGCTGGGGACCCTGCTCCTCCCACTATGTAACTCTCACCCTGTGACCTCCTATAAGGTCAGCACACTCCTCTCCTGAAATACTCTGTACTGCTGGGGACCTGCTCCTCCCACTATGTAACTCTCACCCTGTGACCTCCCCTATAAGATCAGCACACTCCTCTCCTGAAATACTCTGTACTGCTGGGGACCCTGCTCCTCCCACTATGTAACTCTCACCCTGTGACCTCCCCTATAAGATCAGCACACTCCTCTCCTGAAATACTCTGTGCTGCTGGGGACCCTGCTCCTCCCACTATGTAACTCTCACCCTGTGACCTCCTCTATAAGATCAGCACACTCCTCTCCTGAAATACTCTGTGCTGCTGGGGACCCTGCTCCTCCCACTATGTAACTCTCACCCTGTGACCTCCTCTATAAGATCAGCACACTCCTCTCCTGAAATACTCTGTACTGCTGGGGACCTGCTCCTCCCACTATGTAACTCTCACCCTGTGACCTCCTCTATAAGATCTGCACACTCCTCTCCTGAAATACTCTGTACTGCTGGGGACCCTGCTCCTCCCACTATGTAACTCTCACCCTGTGACCTCCCCTATAAGATCAGCACACTCCTCTCCTGAAATACTCTGTGCTGCTGGGGACCTGCTCCTCCCACTATGTAACTCTCACCCTGTGACCTCCTCTATAAGATCAGCACACTCCTCTCCTGAAATACTCTGTACTGCTGGGGACCCTGCTCCTCCCACTATGTAACTCTCACCCTGTGACCTCCCCTATAAGATCAGCACACTCCTCTCCTGAAATACTCTGTGCTGCTGGGGACCCTGCTCCTCCCACTATGTAACTCTCACCCTGTGACCTCCTCCTATAAGATCAGCACACTCCTCTCCTGAAATACTCTGTGCTGCTGGGGACCCTGCTCCTCCCACTATGTAACTCTCACCCTGTGACCTCCTCTATAAGATCAGCACACTCCTCTCCTGAAATACTCTGTGCTGCTGGGGCCCCTGCTCCTCCCACTATGTAACTCTCACCCTGTGACCTCCTCTATAAGATCAGCACACTCCTCTCCTGAAATACTCTGTACTGCTGGGGACCCTGCTCCTCCCACTATGTAACTCTCACCCTGTGACCTCCTCTATAAGATCAGCACACTCCTCTCCTGAAATACTCTGTACTGCTGGGGACCCTGCTCCTCCCACTATGTAACTCTCACCCTGTGACCTCCCTATAAGATCAGCACACTGCTCTCCTGAAATACTCTGTACTGCTGGGGACCCTGCTCCTCCCACTATGTAACTCTCACCCTGTGACCTCCCTATAAGATCAGCACACTCCTCTCCTGAAATACTCTGTGCTGCTGGGAGAATTTACCTTTTCGGAGATTGCTTTGAAGCAGGCGATCCCCAGGGACAATATGGAGCGTGTCCGGGCAGCCTGACATATGGCTTTATACCGCTCCTCCACACATCTACAAGACGACACAAACTATCACTGATAATAACAGGACACAACTATGGCATGTAATGGTTAATCCAGCAGATGAGCGTCCGACACTGAATAATACATCAGACCTTCACACAGGACCCTGAGAAAGCTGTCATGGCGGCTGTACTGTCACCCAGCTTTCCCAGAAACCTCTTCAGGGACGGATACTTCCGGGGATGTTCATGGCCACTTACTGGTTCAGTAAACTCCTCCTGGAGCCCAGACCGCTCAGCTCCTGCAAGAACAGAGGCCGCCGATCACTGGAGGTCAGCAGAAACAGCAATGGAGGGATTAATGGAGGTAGTGCTGGTGTGGCGAGGGTCCAGCAGGTGGCGCCGGCTCCAGGTGTGTTAGCTCCGCCCACCAGCCCCTAGTCCAAGTTACCCTAACCTGTCCAGAATGTCAGGGATTCCGACTGGTGGAGCCGAACAGGCACATGACACAGCGCCCCCTACTGGATCCAGGCCAAAGAGGATCTGAAGTAACAGCATGAATGGCGTCTCATGTCCCCCGAGATCATGTGTGCGCCACCTACAGGCCTGCTGAGGACAGCGCCCTCGCTCAGTACCACAGGGGCCCCATTTTCATTGTTAACATGGAGCACCCCTTTAAGTCAGGTGACTCCCCATAATTTCTCCATCACTTACCGTGTCCACCGCAATAAACGTGGCGGTCTTCAGCGCCAGCAACATGGACGGCCAGAGCTCGCCAAAGTTCTCATTGTGGACGTCAATGACCGGGACCCTCAGACTTGTCATTGTCACCTGTAATAGACAAGAAGTGATATATACAGAGTCCTGCACGAGGAGCCCCACCCCAAGCGGCTGTGCAGGCACAAACTACAAATAAAGATTCAACCATGGAATAAAAAAAAACAAACCAAAACACCAACCGTAAACCGAGATAACGCACATGAAGCCTCCAGGTCCGGGATACACAGATTCACGTCCGGCGCACGATGATGACGTCACGAGACTTATGCTGGCAGAGTCGCAGGAACCTTCTCATTAACAGAAATAAACATCCGTCAAGCAGTAGCCACGCCCACTAAGTAACAAGCGCCAATCATATGAGAGAGGGCGGATGCTGAGCTTTCCGGCCGCGCGGAGATCACGCAGCAGTGAGTAGGACTTTATTACATTGACCGTTATGGTTTATGGCGCCTTATGATGACGTCAGACCTTACCATCTGACATCAAAGTTATTTAAGTCGTATTCATACTTTACAGCAGGCAGGGGGTGCTTTAGTTCTGGCAGTTTGCATTTGGTCACGTGGTCTAGTGTGTTGTATTCTTGATAAATTAGGAATAAAGTTGATTGAATTATTTTGCACGATTTGTGAACGTGATGGAAACGTCCCAGTGCGACGACAACCAAAATGACTTTTAACCCAATAATACAGCCCCCCTTTATTATCATGTGGGTGTTTAGGGCATGCTGGGAGTTGTAGTGGGTTTTCTGTAATAAAATATTAACAAGTATAACAAACAATTCCCCTCCCTGCAGAATGGGGCGCTCCGCCATAAAGCGAGCCACAAAGGCAGTGCCAAAGAAGGAGCCGATGTCCTCCAGCAAGCGGCCAGCGCCCCACAGCAGAGGTAAGAAGAGAGCAAGCGGCCGCCATGTTGTCTGGTAGCATACAGGGACTCACACCATGTGTTCTCATTACAGACTCCAACCCCCATCATCCTCCATATCATACATTCACCTCAGAGGAGACCCTGACACTGCGGAAGAAGCTCCTCATCTGGTATGACCGATGTAAACGAGACCTGCCATGGCGGAGACTGGTATGACATCACAGGACACCAATACCCAACCACTGTCACTGTCTGAAAGATCTGTAGTGTCCATAAACAGCAGCGTCACTGAACATCCTGTATTATGCTGCAGTGCTGCACTCACTATTCTGCTGGTACAGTCACTGTGTACATACATTACATTACTTATCCTGTATTATACTCCAGAGCTGCGCTCACTATTCTGCTGGTACAGTCACTGTGTACATACATTACTTATCCTGTACTGATCCTGAGTTACATCCTGTATTATACTCCAGAGCTGCGCTCACTATTCTGCTGGTACAGTCACTGTGTACATACATTACATTACTTATCCTGTATTATACTCCAGAGCTGTGCTCACTATTCTGCTGGTACAGTCACTGTGTACATACATTACATTACTTATCCTGTATCATACTCCAGAGCTGTGCTCACTATCCTGCTGGTGAGTCACTGTGTACATACATTACATTACTTATCCTGTACTGATCCTGAGTTACCCCTGTATTATCTCCAGAGCTGCGCTCACTTTCTGCTGGTACAGTCACTGTGTACTACATTACATTACTTATCCTGTATTATACTCCAGAGCTGCGCTCACTATTCTGCTGGTACAGTCACTGTGTACATACATTACATTACTTATCCTGTACTGATCCTGAGTTATATCCTGTATTATACTCCAGAGTGCACTCACTGTTCTGCTGGTGCAGTCACTGTGTACACACATTACATTACTTATCCTGTATTATACTCCAGAGCTGCGCTCACTATTCTGCTGGTGCAGTCACTGTGTACATACATTACATTACTTATCCTGTATCATACTCCAGAGCTGCGCTCACTATTCTGCTGGTAGTTATTGGAAACGGTCAGCACCTTGTGGTCAGACACCACTGACATTTTAGTATAATTCAGGGGGCAGTTGGTTCCCACATGAGGCTCCTGCTGTAAGGACAACATTTCCCAGAATGCACATCACTGGAATGAGTTCTGTATAGACAACAAACAAGCTTTGAGATTGCAGCTCAGAAGGATAATCCCACTTTTATCATTTACTGTTGATACTGGATTATTCTAGTACATGTTTTAATTTTGATATAAAGACATGTGGCAGATAACAGAAGATAATAGAGGAAATCTCTCTGTTTCAGGCCATCACAGAATCGGACTTGGACCGCAGAGCATATGCAGGTGACTACAATCTATTACTATCTGTTATCAGTCATGTCAGGAGGGGAGAGGCCGACTGTAGGACAGGGGAATACAATCTATTACTATCTGTTATCAGCCATGTCAGGAGGGGAGAGGCCGACTGTAGGACAGGGGAATACAATCTATTACTATCTGTTATCAGCCATGTCAGGAGGGGAGAGGCCGACTGTAGGACAGGGGAATACAATCTATTACTATCTGTTATCAGCCATGTCAGGAGGGGAGAGGCCGACTGTAGGACAGGTGAATACAATCTATTACTATCTGTTATCAGCCACGTCAGGAGGGGAGAGGCCGACTGTAGGACAGGGGAATACAATCTATTACTATCTGTTATCAGCCATGTCAGGAGGGAGAGAGGCCGACTGTAGGACAGGGAATACAATCTATTACTATCTGTTATCAGCCATGTCAGGAGGGGAGAGGCCGACTGTAGGACAGGGGAATACAATCTATTACTATCTGTTATCAGCCACGTCAGGAGGGGAGAGGCCGACTGTAGGACAGGGGAATACAATCTATTACTATCTGTTATCAGCCGTGTCAGGAGAGGAGAGGCCGACTGTAGGACAGGGGAATACAATCTATTACTATCTGTTATCTGCCATGTCAGGAGGGGAGAGGCCGACTGTAGGACAGGGGAATACAATCTATTACTATCTGTTATCAGCCATGTCAGGAGAGGGAGGCCGACTATAGGACAGGGGAATACAATCTATTACTATCTGTTATCAGCCACGTCAGGAGAGGAGAGGCCGACTGTAGGACAGGGGAATACAATCTATTACTATCTGTTATCAGCCATGTCAGGAGAGGCCGACTATAGGACAGGGGAATACAATCTATTACTATCTGTTATCAGCCACGTCAGGAGAGGAGAGGTCGACTGTAGGACAGGGGAATACAATCTATTACTATCTGTTATCAGCCATGTCAGGAGGGGAGAGGCCGACTGTAGGACAGGGGAATACAATCTATTACTATCTGTTATCAGCCATGTCAGGAGGGGAGAGGCCGACTGTAGGACAGGGGAATACAATCTATTACTATCTGTTATCAGCCATGTCAGGAGAGGAGAGGCCGACTGTAGGACAGGGGAATACAATCTATTACTATCTGTTATCAGCCATGTCAGGAGGGGAGAGGCCGACTGTAGGACAGGGGAATACAATCTATTACTATCTGTTATCAGCCACGTCAGGAGGGGAGAGGCTGACTGTAGGACAGGGGAATACAATCTATTACTATCTGTTATCAGCCACGTCAGGAGAGGAGAGGCCGACTGTAGGACAGGGGAATACAATCTATTACTATCTGTTATCAGCCACGTCAGGAGGGGAGAGGCCGACTGTAGGACAGGGGAATACAATCTATTACTATCTGTTATCAGCCACGTCAGGAGAGGAGAGGCCGACTGTAGGACAGGGGAATACAATCTATTACTATCTGTTATCAGCCATGTCAGGAGGGGAGAGGCCGACTGTAGGACAGGGGAATACAATCTATTACTATCTGTTATCAGCCATGTCAGGAGGGGAGAGGCCGACTATAGGACAGGGGAATACAATCTATTACTATCTGTTATCAGCCATGTCAGGAGGGGAGGGCCGACTGTAGGACAGGGGAATACAATCTATTACTATCTGTTATCAGCCATGTCAGGAGAGGAGAGGCCGACTGTAGGACGGGGGAATACAATCTATTACTATCTGTTATCAGCCATGTCAGGAGGGGAGAGGCCGACTGTAGGACAGGGGAATACAATCTATTACTATCTGTTATCAGCCATGTCAGGAGGGGAGAGGCCGACTGTAGGACAGGGGAATACAATCTATTACTATCTGTTATCAGCCATGTCAGGAGAGGAGAGGCCGACTGTAGGACAGGGGAATACAATCTATTACTATCTGTTATCAGCCATGTCAGGAGGGGAGAGGCTGACTGTAGGACAGGGGACTACAATCTATTACTATCTGTTATCAGCCTTTTAGCCTCATATGTCTCTGTCTCATCTCAGTCTGGGTGTCGGAGGTGATGCTGCAGCAGACTCAGGTCTCCACAGTCATTGACTACTACACCAAGTGGATGAAGGTGATGGGATGGTTGGGGTAATATTTGCAGCGCTTCGGTCTATGTTGGATTCTCATCCTCTGACATTATTGTGTCTCTTCTCTACAGACATGGCCGACAGTGCAGGATCTCGCCACTGCGTCACTGGAGGTAGGTGATGTTGTCAGTAAGCGGTGGCCATCACTCCCTAGTGCTCGTTACAGTGTATCAGTGCAGACTGACTGTGTTGATGTCTACCTGGTGTAATGCTCTGCAGGATCCAGCATGTGGCGCCCTCACCGTCTGTCAGAATCTGTGTATTCACTCTGCAATTAGTTTGGCTCCTGCAGAGGTTGTCACCCAGCTTTCCCAGGTCCTGAAGGAAAAAGATATACCATCCAGGACTCTGGGAAAGCTGGGTGAATTCACTGATGACACTCAAGTCAATTATTCAGGATATTTTGGTTAAAGGGGAAAATGTCTTTAACCATTTATGTGCTGCAGTGTCAGTTCTAACCATCCCCATCCTTGTGCCCCCAGGAGGTGAATGAGCAGTGGTCCGGGCTGGGTTATTACTCCCGGGGTCGGCGGCTGCATGAAGGAGCCCAGAAGGTATGTGAAAGGTGTCCATATAAATTAACCCTTTATCTTGAGAACAGGGAGATTCTGGTAGATGTAGTGATGTCTTGTCTTCTCGGCCTCAGGTTGTGCAGGTGTTGGGGGGTCGGATGCCTCGCACTGCAGAAGACTTACAGAAGCTGCTGCCAGGCGTGGGCAGGTACACAGCCGGAGCGGTGGCATCTATCTCCTGTGGGCAGGTAAGTATAGCATGAGCCCCAGACTCCAGCAGCATGGCCGCCCTGAGATTGGTCTCTTCTATTAAAGGCTCTCTCTGCAGGTTACAGGAGTCGTAGATGGAAACGTCATCCGAGTTCTCTGCCGCCTGCGACGCATTGGAGCAGATTTTACCTCTCCGACTGTCACGGACACTCTGTGGTGAGTGCTGTAGGGGTGTGAAAACTTCTGTAACTTCCAGCTTGGGTTTGACTGTAGTATTTTTCAGTCTCTAAAAGGGGAGGTCTCCAGACAACCAGCAGAGGTCTCAAACATGACTGTTTTTTAGAACGTTGCTGCAGTTTTTGTTGATTCGGCCCGGACAGTATCAGTAATCTCCTTTTCATTCCCTGCAGGAGTTTGGCAGATAACCTCGTGGACCCCGATCGAGCAGGAGATTTTAACCAGGCGATGATGGAGCTGGGAGCGACAGTCTGCACGCCGAAGAAAGCGCTCTGTGGGGAATGTCCTCTGCAGAGCCTATGCCAGGCGTACAAGAAGGTGATGACAGGCCCCCTGCGGAGTGATGGTGATGTCATCATTCGTTGTCCCTGAATCACTTACTGGACATCCTGAATTTAGAAAAAGGAGTAAAGGGATGCTCTGCTCCACTTTGGTCAATGCCTTTTTATGAGAGTCTGACCAGATGATGAGCACAGAGTGTCCTGTCACCAATAATGATGAGAGAAGACCCCGGCAGGAAGCATTTGGCTCCCCCCACAGGAACAATGAAGCATTGCACAGTTGCTATTGTGATCAATGGACATGTCGGGTGCTCTGCTGTGTCTATTGCTTGTACATCGGGGTGACCCCCAACACTATGAGAACGGGACTTGTAATCCAGACAGCCCCATTGATGTCTGTTGTTCTGTCTTGTAGGTGGAGCTGGATTCTGCGGCCTCCCTCAGTAAACTTGTGAGCACAAGAACTGACACTCCAAACACCTCCATCTCTGACATCGAGGAATGTGGTGAGTGCAGAGAAGTGGCCGCGTCTTCTAATATATTATATGTGAAGGTTCAGAATACTGATGTGATGGGATATATAAAAAACATCCACCATGTAGTGCTGTGAGAGGTGTGTACTGGACTGCGGGGTCTGTATAGCAGTGTGAGAGGTGTGTACTGGACTGCAGGGTCTGTATAGCGCTGTGAGAGGTGTGTACTGGACTGCGGGGTCTGTATAGCAGTGTGAGAGGTGTGTACTGGACTGCGGGGTCTGTATAGTGCTGTGAGAGGTGTGTACTGGACTGCGGGGTCTGTATAGCAGTGTGAGAGGTGTGTACTGGACTGCGGGGTCTGTATAGCAGTGTGAGAGGTGTGTACTGGACTGCGGGGTCTGTATAGTGCTGTGAGAGGTGTGTACTGGACTGCGGGGTCTGTATAGTGCTGTGAGAGGTGTGTACTGGACCGAGGGGTCTGTATAGCGCTGTGAGAGGTGTGTACTGGACTGCGGGGTCTGTATAGTGCTGTGAGAGGTGTGTACTGGACCAAGGGGTCTGTATAGTGCTGTGAGAGGTGTGTACTGGACTGCAGGGTCTGTATAGTGCTGTGAGAGGTGTGTACTGGACTGCGGGGTCTGTATAGTGCTGTGAGAGGTGTGTACTGGACTGCGGGGTCTGTATAGCAGTGTGAGAGGTGTGTACTGGACTGCGGGGTCTGTATAGCGCTGTGAGAGGTGTGTACTGGACTGCGGGGTCTGTATAGTGCTGTGAGAGGTGTGTACTGGACTGCGGGGTCTGTATAGTGCTGTGAGAGGTGTGTACTGGACTGCGGGGTCTGTATAGTGCTGTGAGAGGTGTGTACTGGACTGCGGGGTCTGTATAGCGCTGTGAGAGGTGTGTACTGGACTGCGGGGTCTGTATAGTGCTGTGAGAGGTGTGTACTGGACTGCGGGGTCTGTATAGAGGTGTGTACTGGACTGCGGGGTCTGTATAGCGCTGTGAGAGGTGTGTACTGGGCTGCGGGGTCTGTATAGTGCTGTGAGAGGTGTGTACTGGACTGCGGGGTCTGTATAGTGCTGTGAGAGGTGTGTACTGGACTGCGGGGTCTGTATAGCGCTGTGAGAGGTGTGTACTGGACTGCGGGGTCTGTATAGCGCTGTGAGAGGTGTGTACTGGACTGCGGGGTCTGTATAGCGCTGTGAGAGGTGTGTACTGGACCAAGGGGTCTGTATAGCGCTGTGAGAGGTGTGTACTGGACTGCAGGGTCTGTATAGTGCTGTGAGAGGTGTGTACTGGACTGCGGGGTCTGTATAGCAGTGTGAGAGGTGTGTACTGGACCGAGGGGTCTGTATAGCGCTGTGAGAGGTGTGTACTGGACTGCGGGATCTGTATAGCAGTGTGAGAGGTGTGTACTGGACTGCGGGGTCTGTATAGAGGTGTGTACTGGGCCGGGGGGTCTGTATAGCGCTGTGAGAGGTGTGTACTGGACTGCGGGGTCTGTATAGCGCTGTGAGAGGTGTGTACTGGACTGCGGGGTCTGTATAGCAGTGTGAGAGGTGTGTACTGGGGACTGGGGGTCTGTATAGAGGTGTGTACTGGACTGCAGGGTCTGTATAGCAGTGTGAGAGGTGTGTACTGGACTGCGGGGTCTGTATAGCGCTGTGAGAGGTGTGTACTGGACTGCGGGGTCTGTATAGCGCTGTGAGAGGTGTGTACTGGACTGCGGGGTCTGCATAGTGCTGTGAGAGGTGTGTACTGGACTGCGGGGTCTGTATAGTGCTGTGAGAGGTGTGTACTGGACTGCGGGGTCTGTATAGTGCTGTGAGAGGTGTGTACTGGACTGCGGGGTCTGTATAGTGC
The DNA here is from genome assembly GCA_947044405.1 of Leptodactylus fallax. Classification (NCBI taxonomy): domain Eukaryota; kingdom Metazoa; phylum Chordata; class Amphibia; order Anura; family Leptodactylidae; genus Leptodactylus; species Leptodactylus fallax. The sequence continues at coordinate 269,584 of CAMRHE010000747.1, read as the reverse complement.
TGTGAGAGGTGTGTACTGGACTGCGGGGTCTGTATAGTGCTGTGAGAGGTGTGTACTGGACTGCGGGGTCTGTATAGCGCTGTGAGAGGTGTGTACTGGACTGCGGGGTCTGTATAGCGCTGTGAGAGGTGTGTACTGGACTGCGGGGTCTGTATAGCGCTGTGAGAGGTGTGTACTGGACTGCAGGGTCTGTATAGCAGTGTGAGAGGTGTGTACTGGACTGCGGGGTCTGTATAGCGCTGTGAGAGGTGTGTACTGGACTGCGGGGTCTGTATAGCGCTGTGAGAGGTGTGTACTGGACTGCGGGGTCTGTATAGTGCTGTGAGAGGTGTGTACTGGACTGGGGAGGGTCTGTATAGTGCTGTGAGAGGTGTGTACTGGACTGCGGGGTCTGTATAGCGCTGTGAGAGGTGTGTACTGGACTGCAGGGTCTGTATAGCAGTGTGAGAGGTGTGTACTGGACTGCGGGGTCTGTATAGCGCTGTGAGAGGTGTGTACTGGACTGCGGGGTCTGTATAGCGCTGTGAGAGGTGTGTACTGGACTGCGGGGTCTGTATAGCGCTGTGAGAGGTGTGTACTGGACTGCGGGGTCTGTATAGCGCTGTGAGAGGTGTGTACTGGACTGCAGGGTCTGTATAGGAGGTGTGTACTGGACCGAGGGGTCTGTATAGCGCTGTGAGAGGTGTGTACTGGACTGCGGGGTCTGTATAGTGCTGTGAGAGGTGTGTACTGGACTGCGGGGTCTGTATAGCGCTGTGAGGTGTGTACTGGACTGCGGGGTCTGTATAGCAGTGTGAGAGGTGTGTACTGGACTGGGGAGGGTCTGTATAGTGCTGTGAGAGGTGTGTACTGGACTGCGGGGTCTGTATAGCAGTGTGAGAGGTGTGTACTGGACTGCGGGGTCTGTATAGCGCTGTGAGAGTTGTGTACTGGACTGCGGGGTCTGTATAGCGCTGTGAGAGGCGTGTACTGGACTGCGGGGTCTGTATAGTGTTGAGAGGTGTGTACTGGACTGCGGGGTCTGTATAGCGCTGTGAGAGGTGTGTACTGGACTGCGGGGTCTGTATAGCGCTGTGAGAGGTGTGTACTGGACTGCGGGGTCTGTATAGCGCTGTGAGAGGCGTGTACTGGACTGCGGGGTCTGTATAGTGCTGTGAGAGGTGTGTACTGGACTGCGGGGTCTGTATAGTGCTGTGAGAGGTGTGTACTGGACTGCGGGGTCTGTATAGTGTGTGAGAGGTGTGTACTGGACTGTGGGGTCTGTATAGCGCTGTGAGAGGCGTGTACTGGACTGCGGGGTCTGTATAGCGCTGTGAGAGGTGTGTACTGGACTGCGGGGTCTGTATAGCGCTGTGAGAGGTGTGTACTGGACTGCAGGGTCTGTATAGCAGTGTGAGAGGTGTGTACTGGACTGCGGGGTCTGTATAGCGTTGTGAGAGGTGTGTACTGGACTGCGGGGTCTGTATAGCGCTGTTAGAGGTTTGTACTGGACTGCGGGGTCTGTATAGCGCTGTGAGAGGTGTGTACTGGACTGCGGGGTCTGTATAGCAGTGTGAGAGGTGTGTACTGGACCGAGGGGTCTGTATAGCAGTGTGAGAGGTGTGTACTGGACTGCGGGGTCTGTATAGCGCTGTGAGAGGTGTGTACTGGACTGTGGGGTCTGTATAGCGCTGTGAGAGGCGTGTACTGGACTGCGGGGTCTGTATAGCGCTGTGAGAGGTGTGTACTGGACTGCGGGGTCTGTATAGCGCTGTGAGGTGTGTACTGGACTGCAGGGTCTGTATAGCAGTGTGAGAGGTGTGTACTGGACTGGGGAGGGTCTGTATAGTGCTGTGAGAGGTGTGTACTGGACTGCGGGGTCTGTATAGTGTTGTGAGAGGTGTGTACTGGACTGCGGGGTCTGTATAGCGCTGTGAGAGGTGTGTACTGGACTGCGGGGTCTGTATAGCGCTGTGAGAGGCGTGTACTGGACTGCGGGGTCTGTATAGTGCTGTGAGAGGTGTGTACTGGACTGCGGGGTCTGTATAGCGCTGTGAGAGGTGTGTACTGGACTGCGGGGTCTGTATAGCACTGTGAGAGGTGTGTACTGGACTGCGGGGTCTGTATAGCGCTGTGAGAGGTGTGTACTGGACTGGGGAGGGTCTGTATAGTGCTGTGAGAGGTGTGTACTGGACTGCGGGGTCTGTATAGCGCTGTGAGAGGTGTGTACTGGACTGCGGGGTCTGTATAGCGCTGTGAGAGGTGTGTACTGGACTGCAGGGTCTGTATAGCAGTGTGAGAGGTGTGTACTGGACTGCGGGGTCTGTATAGCGCTGTGAGGTGTGTACTGGACTGCGGGGTCTGTATAGCAGTGTGAGAGGTGTGTACTGGACTGGGGAGGGTCTGTATAGTGCTGTGAGAGGTGTGTACTGGACTGCGGGGTCTGTATAGCGCTGTGAGAGGTGTGTACTGGACTGCAGGGTCTGTATAGCAGTGTGAGAGGTGTGTACTGGACTGGGGAGGGTCTGTATAGTGCTGTGAGAGGTGTGTACTGGACTGCGGGGTCTGTATAGTGCTGTGAGAGGTGTGTACTGGACTGCGGGGTCTGTATAGTGCTGTGAGAGGTGTGTACTGGACTGCGGGGTCTGTATAGCGCTGTGAGAGGTGTGTACTGGACTGCGGGGTCTGTATAGAGGTGTGTACTGGACTGCGGGGTCTGTATAGTGCTGTGAGAGGTGTGTACTGGACTGCGGGGTCTGTATAGTGCTGTGAGAGGTGTGTACTGGACTGCGGGGTCTGTATAGCGCTGTGAGAGGTATGTACTGGACTGCGGGGTCTGTATAGTGCTGTGAGAGGTGTGTACTGGACTGCGGGGTCTGTATAGCGCTGTGAGAGGTGTGTACTGGACTGCGGGTTCTGTATAGTGCTGTGAGAGGTGTGTACTGGACTGCGGGGTCTGTATAGTGCTGTGAGAGGTGTGTACTGGACTGCGGGGTCTGTATAGCGCTGTGAGAGGTGTGTACTGGACTGCGGGGTCTGTATAGTGCTGTGAGAGGTGTGTACTGGACTGCCGGGTCTGTATAGTGCTGTGAGAGGTGTGTACTGGACTGCGGGGTCTGTATAGCGTTGTGAGAGGTGTGTACTGGACTGCGGGGTCTGTATAGCGCTGTGAGAGGTGTGTACTGGACTGCGGGGTCTATATAGAGGTGTGTACTGGACTGCGGGGTCTGTATAGTGCTGTGAGAGGTGTGTACTGGACTGCGGGGTCTGTATAGCGCTGTGAGAGGTGTGTACTGGACTGCGGGGTCTGTATAGCGCTGTGAGAGGCGTGTACTGGACTGCGGGGTCTGTATAGCGCTGTGAGAGGTGTGTACTGGACTGCGGGGTCTGTATAGTGTTGTGAGAGGTGTGTACTGGACTGCGGGGTCTGTATAGCGCTGTGAGAGGTGTGTACTGGACTGCGGGGTCTGTATAGCGCTGTGAGAGGTGTGTACTGGACTGCGGGGTCTGTATAGTGCTGTGAGAGGTGTGTACTGGACTGCGGGGTCTGTATAGCGCTGTGAGAGGTGTGTACTGGACTGCGGGGTCTGTATAGCGCTGTGAGAGGTGTGTACTGGACTGCGGGGTCTGTATAGTGCTGTGAGAGGTGTGTACTGGACTGCGGGGTCTGTATAGTGCTGGGAGGGTGGTGGGGGGGGTGTGTGTGGGGTGGGGGTGTGTGGGGGCTGCGGGGTCTGTATAGTGCTGTGAGAGGTGTGTACTGGACTGCAGGGTCTGTATAGCAGTGTGAGAGGTGTGTACTGGACTGCGGGGTCTGTATAGCGCTGTGAGAGGTGTGTACTGGACTGCGGGGTCTGTATAGTGCTGTGAGAGGTGTGTACTGGACTGCGGGGTCTGTATAGTGCTGTGAGAGGTGTGTACTGGACTGCGGGGTCTGTATAGTGCTGTGAGAGGTGTGTACTGGACTGCGGGGTCTGTATAGCGCTGTGAGGTGTGTACTGGACTGCGGGGTCTGTATAGCAGTGTGAGAGGTGTGTACTGGACTGCGGGGTCTGTATAGTGCTGTGAGAGGTGTGTACTGGACTGCGGGGTCTGTATAGTGCTGTGAGAGGTGTGTACTGGACTGCGGGGTCTGTATAGTGCTGTGAGGTGTGTACTGGACTGCGGGGTCTGTATAGCGCTGTGAGAGGTGTGTACTGGACTGCGGGGTCTGTATAGAGGTGTGTACTGGACTGCGGGGTCTGTATAGCGCTGTGAGAGGTGTGTACTGGACTGCGGGTTCTGTATAGTGCTGTGAGAGGTGTGTACTGGACTGCGGGGTCTGTATAGCGCTGTGAGAGGTGTGTACTGGACTGCGGGGTCTGTATAGCGCTGTGAGAGGTGTGTACTGGACTGCGGGGTCTGTATAGTGTTGTGAGAGGTGTGTACTGGACTGCGGGGTCTGTATAGCGCTGTGAGAGGTGTGTACTGGACTGCGGGGTCTGTATAGCGCTGTGAGAGGTGTGTACTGGACTGCGGGTTCTGTATAGTGCTGTGAGAGGTGTGTACTGGACTGCGGGGTCTGTATAGAGGTGTGTACTGGACTGCGGGGTCTGTATAGCGCTGTGAGAGGTGTGTACTGGACTGCGGGGTCTGTATAGAGGTGTGTGACTGGACTGCGGGGTCTGTATAGCGCTGTGAGAGGTGTGTACTGGACTGCGGGGTCTGTATAGCGCTGTGAGAGGTGTGTACTGGACTGCGGGGTCTGTATAGCGCTGGAGAGGTGTGTACTGGACTGCGGGGTCTGTATAGCGCTGTGAGAGGTGTGTACTGGACTGCGGGGTCTGTATAGCGCTGTGAGAGGTGTGTACTGGACTGCGGGGTCTGTATAGAGGTGTGTACTGGACTGCGGGGTCTGTATAGCGCTGTGAGGGTGTGTACTGGACTGCGGGGTCTGTATAGGGTGTGTACTGACTGCGGGGTCTGTATAGCGCTGTGAGAGGTGTGTACTGGACTGCGGGGTCTGTATAGTGCTGTGAGAGGTGTGTACTGGACTGCGGGGTCTGTATAGCGCTGTGAGAGGTGTGTACTGGACTGCGGGGTCTGTATAGCGCTGTGAGAGGTGTGTACTGGACTGGTGCGTAGGTGTGTCTGGATGCGGGGTGTAGGGTGTGTGGAGGGGGTGTATAGGGTGTGCTGGACTGCGGGGTCTGTATAGCGTGTGAGAGGTGTGTACTGGACTGGGGGTGTATAGAGGTGTGTACTGGACTGCGGGGTCTGTATAGCGCTGTGAGAGGTGTGTACTGGACTGCGGGGTCTGTATAGTGCTGTGAGAGGTGTGTGGAGGAGCGGGGTCTGTATAGCAGTGTGAGAGGTGTGTACTGGACTGCGGGGTCTGTATAGCGCTGTGAGAGGTGTGTACTGGACTGCGGGGTCTGTATAGAGGTGTGTACTGGACTGCGGGGTCTGTATAGCGCTGTGAGAGGTGTGTACTGGACTGCGGGTTCTGTATAGTGCTGTGAGAGGTGTGTACTGGACTGCGGGGTCTGTATAGCGCTGTGAGAGGTGTGTACTGGACTGCGGGGTCTGTATGGGTGTGTCTGGACTGCGGGTTCTGTATAGTGCTGTGAGAGGTGTGTACTGGACTGTGGGGTGTGTATATATATATATATATATATATATATATATATATATATATATATATATTACCATTTGTAACAGTACGGTCTACCCCAGGACTCCCCTATAATTAATACATATATTATGATCTATTATGTGCTGTTCTCTATGTGACTATGACTGACACACTGTAACGAAGCTGTTCCTCAGCAGCAGCTGCCTCGTGTCCTCTCTGCATCCCGTCCAGTGACCAGTGGGACCGCAGCCTCGGAGTCGCCAACTACCCGCGCAAAGCGGCAAAGAAGCCATCAAGAGAGGAGCAGACAGTGACCTGTGTGTGGGAGAGACCCGGGGAGCGGGGGGACGCCGAGTACTTGCTGCTTCAGAGACCCCAGAAAGGTGATACATGGTATCTAGGTAAGTGTTAGTGTATCAGCGCTCGCACTGACTGCCGTATCCGCATACTGTCCTCTATAGGGCTCCTGGCAGGGATGTGGGAGTTTCCCAGCATGATCCTGGAGAAGACGCCAACCAAGAAGGAACGGCAGGATATCCTGTGCAGCCGACTCCAGGAAGTGACTGGTTGTGAGGTGACCGTAACCGATCTGCAATTTGTAGGGGAGGTGAGAGGCCTGTTAACCACAAAACTGCTGCACAGGGATAAAAGCGGCAGAGAAAGTGTTAAGATGAGATGCTATAAGACACAAACCCCACCTGACACCTCTGGAGGAGACCTGAACATGTACGAGTTGTCAGGGCTGTCATGGTCAGTAACGGATTCTTTCTCTCGGAAGGTCATCCACATCTTCTCTCACATCAATCAGACGTATCAGGTCTACTTCCTGCACAGCCATTCCATGAAGGAGGAGGAAGCGGAACGTACAGCGCTGCGATGGGTCACCAAAAGACAATTCATGGAGTCCGCTGTCCCCACCGCCATGAAAAAGGTAAAATCGTAAAAAGATCTAAACTCTGTATAGTCACTGGGAAGCAATGGGGCCATTGTGGGAGATCCGAAAGCACCTGCACAAGGCTAAACTTCACCTGTCCTACAGTCGGCCTCTCACCTTCTGACATGGCTGATAACAGATAGTAATAGATTGTATTCACCTGTCCTACAGTCGGCCTCTCCTCTCCTGACGTGGCTGATAACAGATAGTAATAGATTGTATTCCCCTGTCCTACAGTCGGCCTCTCCCCTCCTGACGTGGCTGATAACAGATAGTAATAGATTGTATTCCCCTGTCCTACAGTCGGCCTCTCCCCTCCTGACGTGGCTGATAACAGATAGTAATAGATTGTATTCCCCTGTCCTACAGTCGGCCTCTCCCCTCCTGACATGACTGATAACAGATAGTAATAGATTGTATTCCCCTGTCCTACAGTCGGCCTCTCCCCTCCTGACATGACTGATAACAGATAGTAATAGATTGTATTCCCCTGTCCTACAGTCGGCCTCTCCCCTCCTGACATGGCTGATAACAGATAGTAATAGATTGTATTCCCCTGTCCTACAGTCGGCCTCTCCCCTCCTGACATGGCAGATAACAGATAGTAATAGATTGTATTCCCCTGCCCTACAGTCGGCCTCTCCCCTCCTGACATGACTGATAACAGATAGTAATAGATTGTATTCCCCTGTCCTACAGTCGGCCTCTCCCCTCCTGACATGACTGATAACAGATAGTAATAGATTGTATTCCCCTGTCCTACAGTCGGCCTCTCCCCTCCTGACGTGGCTGATAACAGATAGTAATAGATTGTATTCCCCTGTCCTACAGTCGGCCTCTCCTCTCCTGACATGGCTGATAACAGATAGTAATGGATTGTATTCCCCTGTCCTACAGTCGGCCTCTCCCCTCCTGACATGGCTGATAACAGATAGTAATAGATTGTATTCCCCTGTCCTACAGTCGGCCTCTCCTCTCCTGACATGGCTGATAACAGATAGTAATAGATTGTATTCCCCTGTCCTACAGTCGGCCTCTCCCCTCCTGACGTGGCAGATAACAGATAGTAATAGATTGTATTCCCCTGTCCTACAGTCGGTCTCTCCTCTCCTGACATGGCTGATAACAGGGAGCAGTAGCTTACAGTCACCTGCTGGATCTTATCATTCTGCCGTTTCTTCTTTTCCAGATTCTGGGCCTATGTGAAGGTCGGGGGTTCGTGGCCGGTGCGGGGGTCTCGGTGAGTGACGCGCTGCTTTGGCTCCGCCTCTTCTGGTTTATAATTTGATTTTTAAAACTTTTTTTTTTTTTTTTCCAGTCCAAGAAGAGGAAAAGAGACAGACGTGACATTCGGCCTCCTGTGGAGACAGTCAGCAAGCAGAGGTCAATCCAGAGCTTCTTCAGAGCTGCTGCCACTGTCCAGAAGTGAGCCGTGCTGGGATGTGACGGTCACTGGAGGAAATATTCAGGGGTACATAGAAGGGCTTAGAGCTTGTCCTGGCCCCAAAGCTGAGGGTTTGTTACCATTGTCTCCAGTGTAAAAGATTGTGCAGAATGGATACAATTGTAGCAAACTCTCAGCTGTGAGGAATACGAGAGTTCAGCCTGTGGATTATAATAAGCTCCTATAGAGGGACAGCGAGCCGAGATCTTAGAAATGGCGCTTTATTTATGGATGATTCTGGATAACGACAGTCTGACAACTGTGTATCAGATGATGCTGCAACTGGTTGTCAGTGTAGATTATGGGGTGAGCGGACCCCGAGCCCCAACAGACGGTGCCGATGAGTTTTAATCACTTTTATGTCAGAGGTCTCGATTTTATACTAAAGATTTGTATTTTAACCCTTTGTGTGGAAGTGCAGCCGTTGACCCCGTGGACGGAGCGACAGGCGCAGGTTTTTATACATTTTCTAATAAAACTTTTTTTGTTACATTGTGTCGCCTGAGAGTATAAATCACCGGCGCAGGCAGCAGTCTGGGACTAGTAGTTCTTCAGCATTGGCTCCTCCACTAGGACACAGCTAGAATCAGCCGCTCCCCCGTCCTTTACACTACAAAGTCCGCCCTCAGTAATAAGAAAAGGTATCTAAAATAAAACCCCAACCCCGACCCTCTGATACAGAATGGGGCGGGATTTATTTAAGAAAAACTAGGTACAAACATAAAACCACCTTTCCTGACCCCCCCAGGAACTAAGAGGGTAAGTAGGGGCCGGGTGCCGAAGATCAAATGTCCTTACGTAACAGATCATCATCAAGTGTGACCGTCTCTATCAAAGCAGAAGTTTTGGTAGTTTTCTGGTTTGGAGGATGAAGATTTACAGAGATGTCAGCTACATCAGCCCCAGCCCCACAACTGACAGGAACAGGCAGACAGTGAGGTTGACCCCCTAGAGGATGGCGGACATAATCCGTATCACTGGGCCGCTGCACCTTCCTGCTCAGGTCATCCATCATATCTTGCATGGAGCGCCACAGAGCACGAATATTCCCCTCCCCGAACCCCTGCAGCCCCCTGCGCTCGATCAGCTCCAGGTAGAACGAGTCCTTGGAGAACAAAGGCTCAGCAAACACCTGTAAGAGGATTTTCTTGTCATCGTCTTGGAGTTGGGTGGTGGAATCCAACAAAATCCCAAAATGGGAGAGCTGCTGCGGGGTGAACCCTGCGTGGAGGATCTCTGTCTTCTTCTGGGGGTCATTATAATAAGATGGGGGCTGCACAGCAAAGACAACCCCACTATTAGTCAGGGCCTCCACGGCTCGGAAGATGTCCGGCGTCAGGAGGCCGATGTGCTGGATCCCACCTTCTCTATGATGCTGGAGAAACTGGTCCATCTGGTTTAACCCCTGCTGGGGTAAAGACTCCCCCAATCACAATCTTACCCACCTCTACCTGCTCCGGGCACTCCACCGCGCTCAGGCGGAGCCCTATCTGAGGACCAGTGATCTCAAGTCCCTGTCTGGGGTCTTCTCCTTGGAGAGGTAAGTGTTGGAACCCAAAACAGCGTTGGTACCAGCCAGTCACACTCTTCATTGTCCCCCGTGGACAGACATAAGTCACATGATCTATGCGCGTGACATCACCTGGAGGTCCATTGTCATCGTCTTCATTCTCGAGGGGCTCGAAGCCTGGCAGGAAGGCAGCGGTATAGCGGGAGCGGTCAATAAGAGTATGCCTCACGTTCCCTAGTATGGACTTGACCACACAGTAGGACACGGGGCCGGCGTCGCTGTGCAGTTGGGTTGGCGGCACTAACACGTGGCAGCCATTGTTAACCAGCTGCTGGCACAATCGGGACACGTCTTCCACCTCATAGCTGACATTGCAGGCTGTGTCTGGGGATGGCTGGGTAACTGGAGAATCATAGAGCAGGGCGGAGGTCTTGGAGGTCTCACTGACGATGAACACAACTTTTCCGTTTCTTAACGCCACCTGACTAGGGGCGACTCTGTCCAGACCGCGGGCGGCAAATGGCTTAAATCTGTACTTGGTCACCAGGTCAGTGATGATCTTCTGGGGGTTGGAGACCTGGAGGGTGATGTGACTGAGGCGGCTCAGCGGGGAGGTCATGGTGCAACGCGGAGATTAGTGGCTGAAACAAGAACAGAAGGTTAGACCAGAGGATTGTCTGTGTGTCCAGTCACTTCTAGACATCCTCGGTGCGGCCTCCTATAAGCCCACACTACAGTCCTTCATAGTAACGTACAGCCCTCACAGGAACGTATATATAAAGTGGCGCTAACAAAGGAGGGACACAGACACAACGTAGCACATATATACAGTGCCTTATAAAACTCTGTATACCCCTTGACCTTTGTGACCTTGAGATTTTCAGTGATAACAACACAAAGTATCAGATAATTGTGAAGTGGAAGGAAAATGATAAGAGATTATCAAAACCATAATCCAATAAAAATCTGACATGTGTGACGTGCAAAAGTCTTCAGCCCCCTGTACTCTGATACCCCTAAATATAATCCAGTGCACACAATTACCTTCAGAAGTCACTTAATGAGTTAATAAGAGTCCGGCTGTGTGTAATTTAGTCCCAGTATAAATCCACCTGTTCGGTGAAGGCCTCAGTGGTTTGTTAGAGAACACTAGTGAACAAACAGCATCATGAAGACCAAGGAAATCACCAGACAGCTCAGAGATAAAGTTGTGGAAAAGTTTAAAGCAGGGTTAGGTTATAAAAACATATGCCAAGGAGCGCTGGAAAAAGTATTCTACAACTGCAAACCTACCAAGACATGGCCGTCCACCTAAACTACCAGATCACTGAGCAAGGAGAGCACTAGTCAGAGAAGCAGCCAAGAGGCCCCTGGTCACTGTGGAGGAGCTGCAGAAATCCTCAGGTACAGGGAGAATCTGTCCACAGGACAACTAGAAGTCACTGCGCACCCCACAAATCTGCCAATCTATATGGAGGAGCGGCAAGAAGGAAACCATTGATGTAAGAAAGACATAAGAAGTGGCGTCTGCAGTTTATGGCCACAAGTCATATAGGGGACACAGCAAACATGTGGGAGAAGGTCTAAATACAAAGTAACCCTGCTCATCCCCCTGAGCTCCCCGTCATCCCCACTGTGACACATAGGGGGCAGCATCATGCTGGGGGGACAGGGAAGCTGCTCAGGGGTGATGGCAAGATGGAGGGAGCTAAATACAGGCCAATCCTGGAAGAAAACCTGAGACTGGAGGCTACAAAAGACAAGACTGGGAAGGAGATTCCAGCAAGACAATGACCCTAAACCTCCAGCCCGAGCTCCAGGGAAAGGTTTAGATGACAGAATATTCCGGGGTTAGAATGGCCCAGTCACAGTCCAGACCCAAATCCCATTGAGCATCTGTGGCAAGACATGAGAATTACTGATCACAGACGCTCCATCCAATCTGGGACAGAAATCTCATCTCTAGATGTGCAAAGCTGGAAGAGACCGAGCCCAAAAGACTTGGAGCTGGAATTGTGGCCAAAGGCGGCTCTACAAAGTATTGCTATAGGGGCTGAAGACTTTTACACATCACACTTGTCAGATGTTTATTGGATTACAGATCTGATAACCTTGTATCATTTTCCTTCCACTTCACAATTATCTGATACTTTGTGTTGTTATCACTGAAAATCTCAAGAAAATACAAAGGTCAAGAGGTGTGAAGACTTTTACAAGGCACTGCATATATGTGCTACATTGTGTCTGTGTCCCTTCTTTGTTAGCGCCACTTTATATATACGTTACTATGAAGGACTGTAGTGTGGGCTTATAGGCGGCCGTGCCGAGGCGTGAAGACTTTTACAAGGCACTGTATATAGCACACAGCAGACACAATGTTATAACACCATATAACGCAATAGAGGCTACCTGCAGTCCCATGTAACACCATATAACCCAGTAGAAGCTACCTGCAGTCCCATGTAACACCATATAACCCAGTAGAAGCTGCCCGCAGTCCCATGTAACACCACATAACCCAGTAGAAGCTGCCCGCAGTCCCATGTAACACCATATAACCCAGTAGAAGCTGCCCGCAGTCCCATGTAACACCACATAACCCAGTAGAAGCTGCCAGCAGTCCCATGTAACACCACTACCCAGTAGAGCTGCCAGCAGTCCCATGTAACACCATATAACCCAGTAGAAGCTGCCAGCAGTCCCATGTAACACCATATAACCCAGTAGAAGCTGCCAGCAGTCCCATGTAACACCATATAACCCAGTAGAAGCTGCCAGCAGTCCCATGTAACACCACATAACCCAGTAGAAGCTGCCCGCAGTCCCATGTAACACCACATAACCCAGTAGAAGCTGCCCGCAGTCCCATGTAACACCATATAACCCAGTAGAAGCTGCCCGCAGTCCCATGTAACACCACATAACCCAGTAGAGGCTGCCCGCAGTCCCACGTAACACCACATAACCCAGTAGAAGCTGCCGGCAGTCCCACGTAACACCACATAACCCAGTAGAAGCTGCCCGCAGTCCCACGTAAACCACATAACCCAGTAGAAGCTGCCCGCGTCCCCGTAACACCACATAACCCAGTAGAAGCTGCCGGCAGTCCCACGTAACACCACATAACCCAGTGGGCTGCCGGCAGTCCCACGTAACACCACATAACCCAGTGGGCTGCCGGCAGTCCCACGTAACACCACATAACCCAGTAGAAGCTGCCCGCAGTCCCACGTAACACCACATAACCCAGTAGAGGCTGCCCGCAGTCCCACGTAACACCACATAACCCAGTAGAGGCTGCCCGCAGTCCCACGTAACACCACATAACCCAGTAGGGCTGCCCGCGTCCCCGTATACCACATAACCCAGTAGAAGCTGCCCGCAGTCCCCGTAACACCACATAACCCAGTAGAAGCTGCCCGCAGTCCCACGTAACACCACATAACCCAGTAGAGGCTGCCCGCAGTCCCCGTAACACCACATAACCCAGTAGAGGCTGCCCGCAGTCCCACGCCCCTAACCCGGGGCCCCGTCACCACATAACCCAGTGAGGCTGCCGGCAGTCCCACGTACCCACATAACCCAGTAGAGGCTGCCGGCAGTCCCATGTAACAGTCACCTTGGCCGCAGCACATGGCTCCTTCTTTCATTCATTCGCTCTTGACTTCCCCCAGCAGAGCTGAGAGGATGGACCGTACCATGTCAGTAATAGGAGGGGGGGGGGGCAGAATGAGTCATGTGCCTGCCAGGATCTTCGGATTGTCCGGCTGCTGTAGTCAGTGAATTAGACTTTGTTCCCCGGGGTTGTTGGTCATTTAGTGCCGATATTTTATGTGTTTCTTCCCCGCCTCCCCCTCTGACTCTCCCAGCTGTGTGTATATGTGGAGGGCCACAGACAGCTGAGGGCCCCACACAGAGCAGCAGGGCTGTACATGTGTAACTACTATCCCCAGCATTTAGGGGATAATGATAAATTGGCGGATACATCTGTAACTAATGATTGGCCCTATCACTGCTCTATGTGGGGCCCATGAGATTATACATCCTGTATGTAAATGGAGGAGTCTGAGTGCTCAGCCAATCAGAAGTGTCCAGGTGTATATCCCTTTAAGGCTGTGTTGACACACTGTGACAAACACCCTGAGGTTCACAGTTTAGGAATTCTCCACATTCTGCAGATTTTTCTGTTTCCTTTCTCCTCATTCTCCAGACAGTGACCGGGGACATACAGGGGGCACTTTTAGGAACATTAGACTGTAGGGGGCATTACAATGTATGGGACATTTGGGGGCCTTAGACTGGAAAAGCTGGGTGACAATATTACAGATTCCACAGGGCTTAGGGAATCCTGATCAGCAAGTCTGGCGAGTTCTCTCGTGATTCCTCCCATAACATCTCACAAGGAGCAAAGAAACAGGAAGGTCATTGTGCACAGATAATAATCTCCCCATGTAACACGTACACTGTGATATAATATATGTATGATATGGTGTATAGTGTATGTATAGAGTAGTATATTATATTATTGTATAGTGTACGTATAGAGTAGTATATTATATTATTGTATAGTGTACGTATAGAGTAGTATATTATATTATTGTATAGTGTACCGTATAGAGTAGTATATTATATTATTGTATAGTGTACGTATAGAGTAGTATATTATATTATTGTATAGTGTACCGTATAGAGTAGTATATTATATTATTGTATAGTGTACGTATAGAGTAGTATATTATATTATTGTATAGTGTACCGTATAGAGTAGTATATTATATTATTGTATAGTGTACCGTATAGAGTAGTATATTATAATATTATATAGCGTACCGTATAGAGTAGTATATTATATTATTGTATAGTGTACGTATATAGTATATTATATTATTGTATAGTGTACCGTATAGAGTAGTATATTATATTATTGTATAGTGTACTGTATAGAGTAGTATATTATATTATTGTATAGTGTACTGTATAGAGTAGTATATTATATTATTGTATAGTGTACGTATAGAGTAGTATATTATATTATTGTATAGTGTACGTATAGAGTAGTATATTATATTATTGTATAGTGTACTGTATAGAGTAGTATATTATATTATTGTATAGTTTACTGTATAGAGTAGTATATTATATTATTGTATAGTGTACGTATAGAGTAGTATATTATATTATTGTATAGTGTACCGTATAGAGTAGTATATTATATTATTGTATAGCGTACGTATAGAGTAGTATATTATATTATTGTATAGTGCAAGGTATAGAGTAGTATATTATATTATTGTATAGTGTACGTAGTATAGAGTAGTATATTATAGTATTGTATAGTGTACCGTATAGAGTAGTATATTATATTATTGTATAGTGTACCGTATAGAGTATTATATTATATTATTGTATAGTGTATGTACAGAGTAGTATATCATATTATTGTATAGCGTACGTATAGAGTAGTATATTATATTATTGTATAGCGTACGTATAGAGTAGTATATTATTTGTATGTGCAAGGTATAGAGTAGTATATTATATTATTGTATAGTGTACGTATAGAGTAGTATATTATATTATTGTATAGTGTATGTATAGATTAGTATATTTATATTATTGTATAGTGTACTGTATAGAGTAGTATATTATAGTATTGTATAGTGTTCGTATAGTGTTGTATATTATAGTTTTGTATAGTGTACCGTATACAGTAGTATATTATATTATTGTATAGTGTATGTATAGAGTAGTATATTATTGTATAGTGTACGTATAGAGTAGTATATTATATTATTGTATAGCGTACCGTATAGAGTAGTATATTATATTAATGTATAGCGTACTGTATAGAGTAGTATATTATATTATTGTATAGTGTACGTATAGAGTAGTATATTATATTATTGTATAGTGTACCGTATAGAGTAGTATATTATTGTATAGTGCAAGGTATAGAGTAATATATTATAATATTGTATAGCGTACGTATAGAGTAGTATATTATATTATTGTATAGTGTACGTAAAGAGTAGTATATTATATTATTGTATAGTGTACGTATAGAGTAGTATATTATATTATTGTATAGTGTACGTATAGAGTAGTATATTATATTATTGTATAGTGTACCGTATAGAGTAGTATATTATATTATTGTATAGTGTATGTATAGAGTAGTATATTATATTATTGTATAGTGTACGTATAGAGTAGTATATTATATTATTGTATAGCGTACCGTATAGAGTAGTATATTATATTAATGTATAGCGTACTGTATAGAGTAGTATATTATATTATTGTATAGTGTACGTATAGAGTAGTATATTATATTATTGTATAGTGTACCGTATAGAGTAGTATATTATTGTATAGTGCAAGGTATAGAGTAATATATTATAATATTGTATAGCGTACGTATAGAGTAGTATATTATATTATTGTATAGTGTACGTAAAGAGTAGTATATTATATTATTGTATAGTGTACGTATAGAGTAGTATATTATATTATTGTATAGTGTACGTATAGAGTAGTATATTATATTATTGTATAGTGTACCGTATAGAGTAGTATATTATTGTATAGGGCAAGGTATAGAGTAATATATTATAATATTGTATAGCGTACGTATAGAGTAGTATATTATAATATTGTATAGCGTACGTATAGAGTAGTATATTATATTATTGTATAGTTTACTGTATAGAGTAGTATATTATATTATTGTATAGCGTACGTATAGAGTAGTATATTATATTATTGTATAGTGTACCGTATAGAGTAGTATATTATATTATTGTATAGTGTACGTATAGAGTAGTATATTATATTATTGTATAGTGTACCGTATAGAGTAGTATATTATATTATTGTATAGTGTACGTATAGAGTAGTATATTATATTATTGTATAGTGTACCGTATAGAGTAGTATATTATATTATTGTATAGTGTACGTATAGAGTAATATATTATATTATTGTATAGTGTACCGTATAGAGTAGTATATTATATTATTGTATAGTGTACGTATAGAGTAGTATATTATATTATTGTATAGTGTACGTATAGAGTAGTATATTATATTTTTGTATAGTGTACGTATAGAGTATTATATTATATTATTGTATAGTGTACCGTATAGAGTAGTATATTATATTATTGTATAGTGTACGTATAGAGTAGTATATTATATTATTGTATAGTGTACGTATTGAGTAGTATATTATAATATTGTATAGCGTACGTATAGAGTAGTATATTATAGTATTGTATACTGTACTGTATAGAGTAGTATATTATATTATTGTATAGTGTACGTATAGAGTAGTATACTATATTATTGTATAGTGTATGTATAGATTAGTATATTATATTATTGTATAGTGTACGTATTGAGTAATATATTATAATATTGTATAGCGTACGTATAGAGTAGTATATTATAGTATTGTATAGTGTACTGTATAGAGTAGTATATTATATTATTGTATAGTGTACGTATAGAGTAGTATATTATATTATTGTATAGTGTATGTATAGATTAGTATATTATATTATTGTATAGTGTACTGTATAGAGTAGTATATTATAATATTGTATAGTGTTCGTATAGAGTTGTATATTATTGTTTTGTATAGAGTACCGTATAGAGTAGTATATTATATTATTGTATAGTGTACGTATTGAGTAGTATATTATAATATTGTATAGCGTACGTATAGAGTAGTATATTATAGTATTGTATACTGTACTGTATAGAGTAGTATATTATATTATTGTATAGTGTACGTATAGAGTAGTATATTATATTATTGTATAGTGTATGTATAGATTAGTATATTATATTATTGTATAGTGTACTGTATAGAGTAGTATATTATAATATTGTATAGTGTTCGTATAGAGTTGTATATTATAGTTTTGTATAGTGTACCGTATAGAGTAGTATATTATATTATTGTATAGTGTACGTATAGAGTAGTATATTATATTATTGTATAGTGTATGTATAGATTAGTATATTATATTATTGTATAGTGTACTGTATAGAGTAGTATATTATAATATTGTATAGTGTTCGTATAGAGTAGTATATTATAGTATTGTATACTGTACCGTATAGAGTAGTATATTATATTATTGTATAGTGTACCGTATAGAGTATTATATTATATTATTGTATAGTGTACGTATAGAGTAGTATATTATATTATTGTATTGTGTACGTATAGAGTAGTATTTTATATTGTTGTATAGTGTACCGTATAGAGTAGTATATTATAATATTGTATAGCGTACGTATAGAGTAGTATATTATTGTATAGTGCAAGGTATAGAGTAATATAATATTGTATAGCGTACGTATAGAGTAGTATATTATATTATAATATAATTATAGTATATAGTATAGTATATAGTATACTATAGTATAGTATAATTATAGTATAGTATTATTAATTATATTATATAATTATATATATTAATTATATTATATTAAGTACTAATTATAGTATATTATATTATTGTATAGTGTACGTATATTATAGTATTGTATACTGTACTGTATAGAGTAGTATATTATATTATTGTATAGTGTACCGTATAGAGTAGTATATTATATTATTGTATAGTGTACTGTATAGAGTTGTATATTATATTATTGTATAGTGTACCGTATAGAGTAGTATATTATATTATTGTATAGTGTACCGTATAGAGTAGTATATTATATTATTGTATAGTGTACGTATAGAGTAGTATATTATATTATTGTATAGTGTACCGTATAGAGTAGTATATTATATTATTGTATCGTGTACGTATAGAGTAGTATATTATATTATTGTATAGCGTACTGTATAGAGTAGTATATTATATTATTGTATAGTGTATGTATAGATTAGTATATTATATTATTGTATAGTGTACAGTATAGAGTAGTATATTATAGTATTGTATAGTGTACTGTATAGAGTAGTATATTATAATATTGTATAGTGTTCGTATAGAGTTGTATATTATAGTTTTGTATAGTGTACCGTATAGAGTAGTATATTATATTATTGTATAGTGTATGTATAGAGTAGTATATTATATTATTGTATAGTGTACGTATAGAGTAGTATATTATATTATTGTATAGTGTACGTATAGAGTAGTATATTATATTATTGTATAGTGTACCGTATAGAGTAGTATATTATAATATTGTATAGCGTACGTATAGAGTAATATATTATAATATTGTATAGTGTTCGTATAGAGTTGTATATTATAGTTTTGTATAGTGTACCGTATAGAGTAGTATATTATATTATTGTATAGTGTACGTATAGAGTAGTATATTATATTATTGTATAGTGTATGTATAGAGTAGTATATTATATTATTGTATAGTGTACGTATAGAGTAGTATATTATATTATTGTATAGTGTACCGTATAGAGTAGTATATTATATTATTGTATAGTGTACTGTATAGAGTAGTATATTTTAATATTGTATAGCGTACTGTATAGAGTAGTATATTATATTATTGTATAGTGTACGTATAGAGTAGTATATTATATTATTGTATAGTGTACTGTATAGAGTAGTATATTTTAATATTGTATAGCGTACTGTATAGAGTAGTATATTATAATATTGTATAGTGTACGTATAGAGTAGTATATTATATTATTGTATCGTGTACGTATAGAGTACTATATTATAGTATTGTATAGCGTACTGTATAGAGTAGTATATTATATTATTGTATAGCGTACCGTATAGAGTAGTATATTATATTATTGTATAGCGTACGTATAGAGTAGTATATTATATTATTGTATAGTGTACCGTATAGAGTAGTATATTATATTATTGTATAGCGTACTGTATAGAGTATTATATTATATTATTGTATAGTGTACGTATAGAGTACTATATTATATTATTGTATAGCGTACCGTATACAGTAGTATATTATATTATTGTATAGTGTACGTATAGAGTAGTAAATTTATATTATTGTATAGTGTACCGTATAGAGTAGTATATTATATTATTGTATAGTGTACCGTATAGAGTAGTATATTATATTATTGTATAGTGTACGTATAGAGTAGTATATTATATTATTGTATACTGTACTGTATAGAGTAGTATATTATAGTATTGTATAGTGTACCGTATAGAGTAGTATATTATAATATTGTATAGTGTATGTATAGAGTAGTATATTATATTATTGTATAGTGTACGTATAGAGTAGTATATTATATTATTGTATAGCGTACCGTATAGAGTAGTATATTATATTATTGTATAGTGTACGTATAGAGTAGTATATTATATTATTGTATAGAGTAGTATATTATAATATTGTATAGCATACTGTATAGAGTAGTATATTATATTATTGTATAGTGTACCGTATAGAGTAGTATATTATATTATTGTATAGCGTACCGTATACAGTAGTATATTATAATATTGTATAGCGTACGTATAGAGTAGTAAATTTATATTATTGTATAGTGTACCATATAGAGTAGTATATTATATTATTGTATACTGTACCGTATAGAGTAGTATATTATATTATTGTATAGTGTACGTATAGAGTAGTATATTATATTATTGTATACTGTACTGTATAGAGTAGTATATTATATTATTGTATAGTGTACCATATAGAGTAGTATATTATATTATTGTATACTGTACTGTATAGAGTAGTATATTATAATATTGTATAGTGTACGTATAGAGTAGTATATTATATTATTGTATAGTGTACGTATAGAGTACTATATTATAGTATTGTATAGTGTACCATATAGAGTAGTATATTATAATATTGTATAGTGTACGTATAGAGTAGTATATTATATTATTGTATAGTGTACCGTATAGAGTAGTATATTATATTATTGTATAGCGTACTGTATAGAGTAGTATATTATATTATTGTATAGAGTAGTATATTATAATATTGTATAGCGTACTGTATAGAGTAGTATATTATATTATTGTATAGTGTACCGTATAGAGTAGTATATTATATTATTGTATAGTGTACCGTATAGAGTAGTATATTATATTATTGTATAGTGTACCGTATAGAGTAGTATATTATATTATTGTATAACGTACCGTATAGAGTAGTATATTATATTATTGTATAGTGTACGTATAGAGTAGTATATTATATTATTGTACAGTGTACCGTATAGAGTACTATATTATAGTATTGTATAGTGTACCGTATAGAGTAGTATATTATAATATTGTATAGTGTACTGTATAGAGTAGTATATTATAATATTGTATAGCGTACGTATAGAGCAGTATATTATATTATTGTATAGTTTACCATATAGAGTAGTATATTATAATATTGTGTAGTGTACCGTATAGAGTAGTATATTATATTATTGTATAGTGTACCGTATAGAGTAGTATATTATATTATTGTATAGTGTACCGTATAGAGTAGTAAATTTATATTATTGTATATTGTACCGTATAGAGTAGTATATTATATTATTGTATAGTGTACCGTATAGAGTAGTATATTATATTATTGTATAGCGTAGTGTATAGAGTAGTGTATTATATTATTGTATAGCGTAGTGTATAGAGTAGTATATTATATTATTGTATAGTGTACGTATAGAGTAGTATACTATAATATTGTATAGTGTACCGTATAGAGTAGTATATTATAATATTGTATAGAGTAGTATATTATAGTATTGTATAGTGTACCGTATAGAGTAGTATATTATATTATTGTATAGCGTACTGTATAGAGTAGTATATTATATTATTGTATAGTGTACGGTATAGAGTAGTATATTATATTATTGTATAGTGTACGTATAGAGTAATATACTATAATATTGTATAGTGTACCGTATAGAGTAGTATATTATAATATTGTATAGAGTAGTATATTATATTATTGTATAGCGTACCGTATAGAGTAGTATATTATATTATTGTATAACGTACCGTATAGAGTAGTATATTATATTATTGTATAGCGTACCGTATAGAGTAGTATATTATATTATTGTATAGTGTACCGTATAGAGTCCTATTTTATAGTATTGTATAGTGTACCGTATAGAGTAATACATTATATTATTGTATAGCGTACGTATAGAGTAGTATATTATAGTATTGTATAGTGTACCGTATAGAGTAGTATATTATAACATTGTATAGCGTACTGTATAGAGTAGTATATTATATTATTGTATAGTTTACCGTATAGAGTAGTATATTTTAATATTATATAGTGTACCGTATAGAGTAGTATATTACATTATTGTATAGTGTACCGTATAGAGTAGTAAATTTATATTATTGTATATTGTACCGTATAGAGTAGTATATTATATTATTGTATAGTTTACCGTATAGAGTAGTATATTATATTATTGTATAGTGTATGTATAGATTAGTATATTATATTATTGTATAGCGTACTGTATAGAGTAGTATATTATATTATTGTATAGTGTACGTATAGTGTAGTATACTATAATATTGTATATTGTACCGTATAGAGTAGTATATTATATTATTGTATAGTATACCGTATAGAGTAGTATATTATAGTATTGTATAGTGTACCGTATAGAGTAGTATATTATATTATTGTATAGCGTACTGTATAGAGTAGTATATTATAATATTGTATAGCGTACTGTATAGAGTAGTATATTATATTATTGTATAGTGTACGTATAGAGTAGTATATTATATTATTGTATAGCGTACCGTATAGAGTAGTATATTATAATATTGTATAGCGTACTGTATAGAGTAGTATATTATATTATTGTATAGCGTACTGTATAGAGTAGTATATTATAATATTGTATAGCGTACTGTATAGAGTAGTATATTATATTATTGTATAGTGTACGTATAGAGTAGTATATTATATTATTGTATAGTGTACCGTATAGAGTAGTATATTATAATATTGTATAGCGTACTGTATAGAGTAGTATATTATATTATTGTATAGTGTACGTATAGAGTAGTATACTATAATATTGTATAGTGTACCGTATAGAGTAGTATATTATAATATTGTATAGAGTAGTATATTATATTATTGTATAGTGTACCGTATAGAGTATTATATTATAATATTGTATAGCGTACTGTATAGAGTAGTATATGTGTGATATATATATATATATATATAACAGTATATATTAGGATATTACCAGCTTCTATACTTCCAGTGATTGATATGACTTTACATTCTGGATTGAGCTGCTACATTTACAACTTTCCTAAAAAAATAAATAAATAAATAAATAAAAAATTTCCAGCAAAAATTCTATAAATTCTTTGAAGTGCAGCCAACACCTCCACCTCTGTCCTGAACCCTGGAGCAGCGCAATGTCCTTCATTATGTGGTGGGGGTGGGGGGTCCTGGCCCTGCCTGCAGGGATAAAGTGCAAGAGTCCTGGACAGAATGTGCCACACACTGCAACGGAAATCAGCTGGAGGGACCGCCGGAGCAGCAAAGCAGACTGTGGTGTGTACAGGAGGAGCAGACTGAGGTGTGTACAGGGGGAGCAGACTGTGGTGTGTACTGGAGGAGCGGACTGTGGTGTGTACAGGAGGAGCGGACTGTGGTGTGTACAGGGGGAGCAGACTGAGGTGTGTGGGGGGGGGGGACTGGAGGAGCGGACTGTGGTGTGTACAGGGGGAGCGGACTGTGGTGTGTACTGGAGGAGCGGACTGTGGTGTGTACAGGGGGAGCAGACTGTGGTGTGTACTGGAGGAGCGGACTGGGGGGGGGGGGGGGGGGGGTGTGGTGTGTACAGGAGGAGCAGACTGTGGTGTGTACAGGAGGAGCAGACTGTGGTGTGTACAGGAGGAGCAGACTGTGGTGTGTACAGGGGAGGAGCGGACTGTGGTGTGTACTGGAGGAGCGGACTGTGGTGTGTACAGGGGGAGCAGACTGTGGTGTGTACTGGAGGAGCGGACTGTGGTGTGTACAGGAGGAGCAGACTGTGGTGTGTACAGGAGGAGCAGACTGTGATGTGTACAGGAGGAGCAGACTGTGGTGTGTACTGGAGGAGCGGACTGTGGTGTGTACTGGGGGAGCAGACTGTGGTGTGTACAGGAGGAGCAGACTGTGGTGTGTACAGGGGGAGCGGACTGTGGTGTGTACTGGAGGAGCGGACTGTGGTGTGTACAGGAGGAGCGGACTGTGGTGTGTACTGGGGGAGCGGACTGTGGTGTGTACAGGGGGAGCGGACTGTGGTGTGTACAGGAGGAGCGGACTGTGGTGTGTACAGGAGGAGCGGACTGTGGTGTGTACTGGGGGAGCGGACTGTGGTGTGTACAGGGGGAGCGGACTGTGGTGTGTACAGGAGGAGCGGACTGTGGTGTGTACAGGAGGAGCGGACTGTGGTGTGTACAGGGGGAGCGGACTGTGGTGTGTACAGGGGGAGCGGACTGTGGTGTGTACAGGGGGAGCGGACTGTGGTGTGTACAGGGGGAGCGGACTGTGGTGTGTACAGGGGGAGCGGACTGTGGTGTGTACAGGGGGAGCGGACTGTGGTGTGTACAGGGGGAGCGGACTGTGGTGTGTACAGGGGGAGCGGACTGTGGTGTGTACCGGAGGAGCGGACTGTGGTGTGTACAGGGGGAGCGGACTGTGGTGTGTACAGGAGGAGCGGACTGTGGTGTGTACAGGGGGAGCGGACTGTGGTGTGTACAGGGGGAGCGGACTGTGGTGTGTACAGGGGGAGCGGACTGTGGTGTGTACTGGGGGAGCGGACTGTGGTGTGTGACAGGGGGAGCGGACTGTGTGTGTGTACTGGGGGAGCGGACTGTGGTGTGTACAGGGGGAGCGGACTGTGGTGTGTACAGGGGGAGCGGACTGTGGTGTGTACAGGTGGAGCGGACTGTGGTGTGTACAGGGGGGAGCGGACTGTGGTGTGTACTGGAGGATCGGACTGTGGTGTGTACAGGAGGAGCGGACTGTGGTGTGTACTGGGGGAGCGGACTGTGGTGTGTACAGGAGGAGCGGACTGTGGTGTGTACAGGAGGAGCGGACTGTGGTGTGTACAGGGGGAGCGGACTGTGGTGTGTACAGGGGGAGCGGACTGTGGTGTGTACAGGAGGGAGCGGACTGTGGTGTGTACTGGGGGAGCGGACTGTGGTGTGTACAGGGGGAGCGGACTGTGGTGTGTACAGGGGGAGCGGACTGTGGTGTGTACAGGAGGAGCGGACTGTGGTGTGTACAGGGGGAGCGGACTGTGGTGTGTACAGGGGGGGGGGGGGGGGGGGGGGGGGGGGGGAGGGAGCGGACTGTGGTGTGTACAGGGGAGGGAGGGGGGGGGTGGGGGGGCGGACTGTGGTGTGTACAGGGGGAGCGGACTGTGGTGTGTACAGGGGGAGCGGACTGTGGTGTGTACAGGGGGAGCGGACTGTGGTGTGTACAGGGGGAGCGGACTGTGGTGTGTACAGGAGGAGCGGACTGTGGTGTGTACAGGGGGAGCGGACTGTGGTGTGTACAGGGGGAGCGGACTGTGGTGTGTACAGGGGGAGCGGACTGTGGTGTGTACAGGGGGAGCGGACTGTGGTGTGTACAGGGGGAGCGGACTGTGGTGTGTACAGGGGGAGCGGACTGTGGTGTGTACAGGGGGAGCGGACTGTGGTGTGTACTGGGGGGCGGGGGTGGGTGCAGGGGGAGCGGACTGTGGTGTGTCGGGGGGGCGGACTGTGGTGTGTACAGGGGGAGCGGACTGTGGTGTGTACAGGGGGAGCGGACTGTGGTGTGTACAGGTGGAGCGGACTGTGGTGTGTGTACAGGGGGAGCGGACTGTGGTGTGTACTGGAGGAGCGGACTGTGGTGTGTACAGGAGGAGCGGACTGTGGTGTGTACTGGAGGAGCGGACTGTGGTGTGTACAGGAGGAGCGGACTGTGGTGTGTACAGGGGGAGCGGACTGTGGTGTGTACAGGGGGAGCGGACTGTGGTGTGTACTGGGGGAGCGGACTGTGGTGTGTACTGGGGGAGCGGACTGTGGTGTGTACAGGGGGAGCGGACTGTGGTGTGTACTGGGGGAGCGGACTGTGGTGTGTACAGGGGGAGCGGACTGTGGTGTGTACAGGAGGAGCGGACCAACCGTCGGACACAGTTTATAGAATTTGCTGATGTTTAGTACAGAGGTGGTCAGCTGCTGTGTTTGAGGTTACTGTTCCTTTAAGAGGGTGATTATGTGCAGAGTTGTTTTTCTTGCAGGTTTCTTGAGGGTCCGGTCTCTATGATGAGGGGTCCCTTTCTCTTTATCAGCTCCCTCCTGGGGCTCCTGGTTGTGGCCTCCTCCACACGTAATGAAACGTCATTTTGTAAGCGGCCGCCTCCCTGGAGCATCGGGGACGAGGAGCCTATGGGGGGCGCTATGGGTCAGGTGACTGTGGTGGCGCTTCTACAGGCCAGCTGCGGCTTCTGCCTTGTCCAGGCGGCCAAGTAAGTCACACAGAAAACTGGGAATTTAGTGCAAATATTAACCAGACAAAGGTCGTATTTACCAGCAGGGGGGCAAAGCAGGGTGGACAGAGGTGACCCTGATCTTATGTCTACACCCTGCACACACCGCACGCCCCGGGGTCAGAGATTTACACCCTGAGCCCCTACATACTGTATGTCACTGTTCAGATACAGGATCATTTTCCATGTGTTGGAGAGTGGAAGGTAAATCAGGAGTGCCCGGGGTCAGGGATGATGGGAGTGATACATTGTGTAGAGGACAGGGAGATTGTATAGTAAGCTCTTGGGGCTGGGATGATGGGAGTGATACATTGTGTAGAGGACAGGGAGATTTTATAGTAAGCTCTTGGGGCTGGGATGATGGGAGTGATACATTGTGTAGAGGACAGGGAGATTGTATAGTAAGCTCTTGGGGCTGGGTGATGGGCGTGATATGCGCTTAATTCAGCAAATGCCATTGATGGGATAAACGTAGCCCTATAACAGGAAGCAGGACTGTGGCGGTGTACTGAAGTGTGACCACTAGGGGGCAGACACATCCTTTGCCATGTCTGTCCTCCTGCCTGTCCTTGTCAGGCCCAGTCTACATTCACAACTTTACACATTGCTCTACAACAGGGGTCAGAAACTACAACTCCCAGTATGTACATGTGCTTGTCTCTTCTCTGACCCCGTAGCAGTGAGTGGAGCATGCTAGCAGCTGTCGTTTCGTTCAGTTGTCATTCTTTTTCCTGGGGATTCATAACATCCCATTCACAGGCCTCAGACTGTCTTTGGATCTGATGTAGATTTGGGCACAATGTGAGACCTTCACAGCACCCCTACCCGGACATGGGGACATGTGGCCTGTTGGCCCCCTATCGCTATACAGGTTCTCACCACACATAAATGCACTGTACATGGTTGGGGCCCCTTTCACTGGGGCCCTATAGCAGCTGCATGTTCTTCCTGTATGGTATGTAGATAATAAGCAAGGCTAGGACTAGAAGGCTTTTCATTCATTGACAACAAGCAGAGATCTGAAACACAAAGCTTATTAGAAATCTGCAGAAATAGGTTGCTTAGGCCGTGCAGTACACATTTTCACCAAGGAGTGGCGCTGTATTAACAATGTGGCCTTGTTCTCTTTCAGCATGGGTCCGCTACGTGATAATCTGTCCAGTCGAGGGCTCACAAACATCAGTTACATCATTGTCAATGATCAGAGCCTTGTATCAAAGCTGATGTACCCGGAGCTGAAGAGAAGGGCCCCGGCCGGGATCCCCGTGTACGACCAGCTGCCCAACCAGGAAGACGTCTGGGAAATCCTGGATGGAAATAAGGACGACTTCCTGATCTATGACAGGTGGGTGACAGCTGGCCACGAGGACTAGACAGGGACTGCATTACTGATATGTAGGATCCACCACATATCCCCCTCCCAAAACCCCAGGCCCTCCTGAAGCAGCTGCAGACCCGGATTAGACACAGAGCAGTCGGATATCTGGGTCTTACCTGGGGATGTCGCTGGCGCTGCCCATTGTGAATACTCTGTAATGACCAAGACTGTATTTCTGCATGGCAGGTGCGGACGCCTCACCTTCCATATCCGACTACCCTACAGCTACCTCTTCTATCCGTATGTGGAAGCCGCCATCATCTCCACCTATTACGAAGATTATTGTCAGAACTGCAGCTTTTATGCAAATATCACTAAGAATACAATGGTAAAAATTGTTACATTTACATAGATATCAAAAGAAATGGAATGAAAAGAGGCTCAGAGCTGAAAAGATACATTGTATAGATATAATAGAGCGCTAATAGAGCGGTATAGATACATTGTATCCCCATATAGGTGATAATACAGAGATACAGTGGTTTGCAAAAGTCTTCAGCCCCCTATAGCAATACTTTGTAGAGTCTCCTTTGGCCACATTTCCAGCTCCAAGTCTTTTGGGCTCGGTCTCTTCCAGCTTTGCACATCTAGAGATGAGATTTCTGTCCCAGATTGGATGGAGCGTCTGTGATCAGTAATTCTCATGTCTTGCCACAGATGCTCAATGGGATTTGGGCCTGGACTGTGACTGGGCCATTCTAACCCTGGAATATTCTGTCATCTAAACCTTCCCCTGGAGCTCGGGCTGGAGGTTTAAGGTCATTGTCTTCAGGGGCGCACCTCTAATGAGGCGAAGTGAGGCGGCCGCCTCAGGCGGCACTATCAGACGGGCGGCATTTTCAATATTGGGGTATTTTTTACAATTTTTTTTTTTTTATCCTAAACCAGCCCAAGACAGGCCGCTCTGAAAACAAAGCTGCACGATATCTGTCTTGGGCTGGCTTACGAGACCTCTGCATCTCAGTGCAGGCGGCGCTGCTATGACGTCATCACACAGACGTCTTATGCGCCTGTGAAGCAGAGGCGGCGGCTCATCAAGGGATCCCAGGTGAGGATAACTTTTTTTTTTTAATAGGCCGTTACCTGCTGGGGACATAATACTGCATGCAGGGGCGGCTGAGGGACATAATACCGCATGCAGGGGCGGCTGAGGGACAAAATACCGCATGCAGCGGCGGCTGAGGGACATAATACCGTGTGCAGGGGCGGCTGAGGGACATAATACCGTGTGCAGGGGCGGCTGAGGGACATAATACCGCGTGCAGGGGCAGCTGAGGGACATAATACGGCATGCAGGGGCGGCTGAGGGACATAATGCCGCGTGCAGGGGCGGCTGAGGGACATAATACCGCATGCAGGGGGCGGCTGAGGGACATAATACCGCATGCAGGGGCGGCTGAGGGACATAATACCGCGTGCAGGGGCGGCTGAGGGACATAATACCGCGTGCAGGGGCGGCTGAGGGACATAATACGGCATGCAGGGGCGGCTGAGGGACATAATGCCGCGTGCAGGGGCGGCTGAGGGACATAATACCGCGTGCAGGGGCAGCTGAGGGACATAATACGGCATGCAGGGGCGGCTGAGGGACATAATGCCGCGTGTAGGGGCGGCTGAGGGACATAATACCGCATGCAGGGGCGGCTGAGGGACATAATACGACGCATGCAGGGGCGGCTGAGGGACATAATACCGCATGCAGGGGCGGCTGAGGGACATAATACCGCGTGCAGGGGCGGCTGAGGGACATAATACCGCGTGCAGGGGCAGCGGGGTGAGGGACATAATACGGCATGCAGGGGCGGCTGAGGGACATAATGCCGCGTGCAGGGGCGGCTGAGGGACATAATACCGCGTGCAGGGGCAGCTGAGGGACATAATACGGCATGCAGGGGCGGCTGAGGGACATAATGCCGCGTGCAGGGGCGGCTGAGGGACATAATACCGCATGCAGGGGCGGCTGAGGGACATAATACCGCATGCAGGGGCGGCTGAGGGACATAATACCGCGTGCAGGGGCGGCTGAGGGACATAATACCACATGCAGGGGCGGCTGTGGGACATTATAGTGTGTGTAAATGGGGCGTAATACTGTGTGTGGGCCAGGAAAGGGGGTGCTCCATGTCAAAAGTTTGCTGGGGCGCCCAGTCTTTGCTAGTTACGCCAACTGATAATGGGTTGTTAGGAAGAGGCATATAATATAAGGGGGCTTTATGAACATAAGAGGTGTTTTTTATATAAAGGCATTATTAATACAAGGAGGGTTATTTATACAGTATAAGGGGCTATTAGGGAGCATTATATGTATATAAGGGGGTGGCCATTTATAAAAGGGTTCATTAGGGGACATCAATTATATAAGGGGTCATTAGGGGACATTATGAATAGAAGGGGGCATATTTATTTATATATATTTATATATATATATATATATATATATATATATATATATAAAATATAAAATTAGTCATTAGGGGAGCAGTATTTATGTCAGGGGGTATAATATAAGGGGGCAATTAATTATCCTGGACAACCCCTTTAAGGTGGTACTTGGGCTTTAATAAAGGGCTTTTCCAGCTCATTTTTATTGATGATCTATCCTTAGGACAGATTATCAATAAGAGATCAGTGGACCCCTCTGACCAGCTGTATCACATGCTGTCTGTTTATAGTGACCGTGTGATGTCATTACAGCCTTGTCACATAGACATGTATAGGACGAGGCTGTAGTTACATGACATGGCCACTATGAGATGACACTATGTAAACAGAGAAGCGGTCACAGCGCTTACACAGGTACCACAAACCATTCAAACAGCTGATCAGTAGGGGTCCTGGGTTTTTGAGCTCCACTGATTTGTTTATTAATGACCTGGAAAACCTTTTAATTAGTTAACACCTGGGGCATTATTAATAAGGGGCACTATTTATACAGGGCACACACAGACATTATTAATAAGGGGCACTATTTATACAGGGTACACACGGACATTAATAAGGGGCACTATTTATACAGGGTACACACGGACATTATTAATAAGGGGCACTATTTATACAGGGCACACACAGACATTATTAATAAGGGACACTATTTATACAGGGTACACACGGACATTATTAATAAGGGGCACTATTTATACAGGGTACACACGGACATTATTAATAAGGGGCACTATTTATACAGGGTACACACGGACATTATTAATAAGGGGCACTATTTATACAGGGTACACACAGACATTATTAATAAGGGGCACTATTTATACAGGGTACACACGGACATTATTAATAAGGGGCACTATTTATACAGGGTACACAGGACATTATTAATAAGGGGCGCTATTTATACAGGGTACACACGGACATTATTAATAAGGGGCACTATTTATACAGGGCACACACGGACATTATTAATAAGGGGCACTATTTATACAGGGTACACACGGACATTATTAATAAGGGGCACTATTTATACAGGGTACACACAGACATTATTAATAAGGGGCACTATTTATACAGGGTACACACGGACATTATTAATAAGGGGCACTATTTATACAGGGTACACACGGACATTATTAATAAGGGGCACTATTTATACAGGGGTACACACGGACATTATTAATAAGGGGCACTATTTATACAGGGCACACACAGACATTAATAAGGGGCACTATTTATACAGGGCACACACGGACATTATTAATAAGGGGCACTATTTATACAGGGTACACACGGACATTATTAATAAGGGGCACTATTTATACAGGGTACACACGGACATTATTAATAAGGGGCACTATTTATACAGGGTACACACAGACATTATTAATAAGGGGCACTATTTATACAGGGTACACACGGACATTATTAATAAGGGGCACTATTTATACAGGGCACACACGGTCATTATTAATAAGGGGCACTATTTATACAGGGTACACACGGACATTATTAATAAGGGGCACTATTTATACAGGGTACACACGGACATTATTAATAAGGGGCACTATTTATACAGGGTACACACGGACATTATTAATAAGGGGCACTATTTATACAGGGTACACACGGACATTATTAATAAGGGGCACTATTTATACAGGGTACACACGGACATTATTAATAAGGGGCACTATTTATACAGGGTACACACGGACATTATTAATAAGGGGCACTATTTATACAGGGTACACACGGACATTATTAATAAGGGGCACTATTTATACAGGGTACACACGGACATTATTAATAAGGGGCACTATTTATACAGGGTACACACGGACATTATTAATAAGGGGCACTATTTATACAGGGTACACACGGACATTATTAATAAGGGGCGCTATTTATACAGGGTACACACGGACATTATTAATAAGGGGCACTATTTATACAGGGTACACACGGACATTATTAATAAGGGGCACTATTTATACAGGGTACACACGGACATTATTAATAAGGGGCACTATTTATACAGGGTACACACGGACATTATTAATAAGGGGCACTATTTATACAGGGTACACACGGACATTATTAATAAGGGGCACTATTTATACAGGGTACACACGGACATTATTAATAAGGGGCACTATTTATACAGGGTACACACGGACATTATTAATAAGGGGCACTATTTATACAGGGTACACACGGACATTATTAATAAGGGGCACTATTTATACAGGGTACACACGGACATTATTAATAAGGGGCACTATTTATACAGGGTACACACGGACATTATTAATAAGGGGCACTATTTATACAGGGTACACACGGACATTATTAATAAGGGGCATTATTTATACAGGGTACACACGGACATTATTAATAAGGGGCGCTATTTATACAGGGCACACACGGACATTATTAATAAGGGGCACTATTTATACAGGGTACACACGGACATTATTAATAAGGGGCACTATTTATACAGGGTACACACGGACATTATTAATAAGGGGCACTATTTATACAGGGTACACACGGACATTATTAATAAGGGGCGCTATTTATACAGGGTACACACGGACATTATTAATAAGGGGCACTATTTATACAGGGTACACACGGACATTATTAATAAGGGGCACTATTTATACAGGGTACACACGGACATTATTAATAAGGGGCACTATTTATACAGGGTACACACGGACATTATTAATAAGGGGCACTATTTATACAGGGTACACACGGACATTATTAATAAGGGGCACTATTTATACAGGGTACACACGGACATTATTAATAAGGGGCACTATTTATACAGGGTACACACGGACATTATTAATAAGGGGCACTATTTATACAGGGGGTACACACGGACATTATTAATAAGGGGCACTATTTATACAGGGTACACGGACATTATTAATAAGGGGCACTATTTATACAGGGCACACACGGACATTATTAATAAGGGGCACTATTTATACAGGGTACACATGGACATTATTAATAAGGGGCACTATTTATACAGGGTACACACGGACATTATTAATAAGGGGCACTATTTATACAGGGTACACACGGACATTATTAATAAGGGGCACTATTTATACAGGGTACACACGGACATTATTAATAAGGGTCACTATTTATACAGGGTACACACGGACATTATTAATAAGGGGCGCTATTTATACAGGGCACACACGGACATTATTAATAAGGGGCACTATTTATACAGGGCACACACGGACATTATTAATAAGGAGCGCTATTTATACAGGGCACACACGGACATTATTAATAAGGGGCACTATTATTTGTGGTATTATTCATTATGGGGGGTTATATCATATATTATATAATTGGGGGTAGCAGCAGGATGGGGGCTTGTGCAGGTGAGGACAATGTGGGTCGGTGCCTGGAAAAGTGAGGAGCTAAAGATGTCTGTGCTGTAAACTTTACAGAGACAAGTCACAGCTGGAAGAAGTGGTCATGGCGGTCCGGAGGGAAGAGAAGGGAAATGTGACCGATTAGTCAGAGACGTCTCCTGTAAGTCACAGAATGTTACTGCCCTGTAGTCACCTAAATGATAGAGGATAAATACCTGAGTGATGGGGGTCTGTCTGCTGAGACCCCCACTGAGCCTGAGAATTGGGTTTTTTCCCCCACTGGGTGGGAATCCAGCCTGGCTGCAACCATATATATAGGTGTCACTTGGTGGATGGACGAACCCGCGGGGCTCTCATTCACTTCAATGGGAGAGCCAAAGATACCCGAAGTCCAGTCCTCAGCTATCTGCGGGGCTCCTATTATAGAGAATGGGGGCCACGTGGGCTCGTCCATCCACCAAGCAGAAGATGTGGGAAGTTATTGTCGTTGTTAATGCCGTGTTGTGGATCTGATACTGAAGTAATACAGGAAGAAGAATTCTTATAAACTGTTTTATCACTTTGTATATATTGTGCGACAATAGCAGCGTGTGAGGATAGTAACATGGAAACTCCATTTTTTATTTATTTTTTTTTTTTTGGGGGGGGGCGTCTTTCTATATTCCGCCTTAGGCAGCAAAGAGGCTAGGGTCACTACTGATTGTCTTGCTGGAATCTCCTTCCCAGTCCTGTCTTTTGTAGCCTCCAGTCTCAGGTTTTCTTCCAGGATTGGCCTGTATTTAGCTCCCTCCATCTTGCCATCACCCCTGAGCAGCTTCCCTGTCCCCCCAGCATGATGCTGCCCCCTATGTGTCACAGTGGGGATGACGGGGAGCTCAGGGGGATGAGCAGGGCTACTTTGTATTTAGGCCATGACGTTCCCCTTTGGTCTCCTCTGAGCAGAGCACCTTCTCCCACATGTTTGCGGTGTCCCCTATATGACTTGTGGCCATAAACTGCAGACGCCACTTCTTATGTCTTTCTTACAGCAATGGTTTCCTTCTTGCCGCTCCTCCATATAGATTGGCAGATTTGTGGGGTGCGCAGTGACTTCTAGTTGTCCTGTGGACAGATTCTCCCTGTACCTGAGGATTTCTGCAGCTCCTCCACAGTGACCATGGGCCTCTTGGCTGCTTCTCTGACCAGTGCTCTCCTTGCTCAGTGATCTGGTAGTTTAGGTGGACGGCCATGTCTTGGTAGGTTTGCAGTTGTAGAATACTTTTTCCATTTTTGGATGATGGATTGAGCAGCGCTCCTTGGGATGCTCAAAGCTTGGGATGTGTTTTTATAACCTGACCCTGCTTTACACTTCTCCACAACTTTATCTCTGAGCTGTCTGGTGACTTCCTTGGTCCTCATGATGCTGTTTGTTTACTAGTGTTCTCTAACAACCCACTGAGGCCTTCACCGAACAGGTGTATTTATACTGAGACTACATTACACACAGCTGGACTCTATTAACTCATTAAGTGACTTCTGAAGGCAATTGATTGCACTAGATTTTATTTAGGGGTATCAGAGTACAGGGGGCTGAAGACTTTTGCACGTCACACTTGTCAGATTTTTATTGGATTACAGATTTGATAACCTTTTATCATTTTCCTTCCACTTCACAATTATAGGGGTATGAAGACTTTTGCAAGCCACTGTAATAGAGATACATTGATACATTGTATCCCCATATAGATGATAATAGAGCAGTATAGATACATTGGGGCAGATTTAGTAAGACTGATGTATCGTACTCCAGTCTTAATAAAGGTTAAAATGGCGCAGAGAGAGAGATTTTGAAGGGGTGTGGTCTCTCCATAAGTCAATCGATCATCTGTTATGAGTGATAATAAATCAGTCTCCACCCTGATCCTTGTCCCACTCCCCCGCCCCACTCTTCACCCTGACCCACTCCACTCCCCGTCCCACTCCTCGCCCCACTCCCTGCCCCACTCCCCGCCCCACTCCCCGCCCCACTCTTCACCCTGACCCGCTCCACTCCCCATCCCACTCCTCGCCCCACTCCCCGCCCCACTCCCTGCCCCACTCCCCGCCCCACTCCCTGCCCCACCCATGGCACATTTGCACAATATGGGGAGTGAGGCAAAGGACGAGGTTGTGGCATAAGAAAGAGTCTAATATACACCCTAATGTCATCCCGCTACACGAGAAAACTGCCCCCGATGGATTGATAAATTGCCCCCCACTGTACCCTCCCAGTATTTGCTCTGCTGACTGTTTCCTTTATTTTCTATCAGAATGAAACCTTTGTGAACAGCACTTCAGATGTCAAACCAGAACAGCGGCCGGAAAAAGACGATCAGCAGGAAAATAAACCCGGTGACCATCATCATGGCCACCGAGAGGGGCACGAGGAGGAGGAGAACAATAATAATGAGCAAGCAAAGGACAGAGAAGCCACCGAGCAATCAGCAACAACCAAGAACGCCATAAACCAATCCAAGAAAAGGGAAAACATCACTAAAACCGCCAAATCTGATTAATATGTAAGCACGACTACTATCCTCATCATCCAATCAACATGTAACCAAGCATGAATCCTCCAATCATCTGTCAGGATCACTGACAATTATTTATAATATGTAGTATCATCCAATCATCAGTGACTATGATCCTCATCGTCCAATCATCAGTGACCGACTATGATCCTCATCGTCCAATCACCAGGAAGAACTATGAACCCCATCATCTGCAGTGTTTTACTGTGGGTGTTGTCGCGGCCATGTATGATATACGCAGTGTCCACAAGTGGATATTATTATAATGTGGACACAGATGGGATGATGGGAGTTGTAGTTAATGTAACTTATAATGGAGTTGCAGTTGTTGTAATATACAGAGCTATGAATGCCAGGGCCCTTTTGTTCTTCA
Source organism: Leptodactylus fallax (assembly GCA_947044405.1). Classification (NCBI taxonomy): domain Eukaryota; kingdom Metazoa; phylum Chordata; class Amphibia; order Anura; family Leptodactylidae; genus Leptodactylus; species Leptodactylus fallax. The sequence continues at coordinate 233,426 of CAMRHE010000747.1, read as the reverse complement.
GCCTCATGGGGGGGGGGTCACGGGCCATATTTCTGATCACAGCTGAGGATTTGTTACACTATATCAGTAAGAACGTCCACCTTGCACTCCATGACTGGAGAGAGATTTGTGCAAGGAATGTCTACACTGATACATTGTAACAACCCATCAGATGTGTAAGCAGGAATAAGATGATCTTTGGCTTTGTACAAGTAAGGGCTCTCAGCTTGGAGATTTACAATGAACATTCACTGACAGCAAGCAGAGAACTGAACCACAGGGAATAATTTACAAGGCTGCAGCTCGTAGGACAGTTCTGAAACTACAACTCCCAGCATGAACACTTGTCACAATTCTCATACAAGTGAGTGAACCATGCTGGGAGTTGTAGTTTTACAACAGCAGGAGTGCTGAAGGTTGCTGACCCCTGTACTGGACCTGCGCTGTCTTCTCTAGATCTGGAGGTGACAGACTGATAAGGGGCACCAATAACCCCTCTGTAAGGTGGCTGCCAGCACTGGAGGGAGGGGAGGGAGGGCTGTCATGTCTCCCCCCATTTCCTGCTGCCCTCTGTAGGTCAGACTGATGAGAGGATGTATCAGGGAAGCGGTGGTCACGGGGTGTGCGGTCAGGGAGGTCGTGATGACCGGTGACCCCATGGAAGAGGAAATGCGAGGGAAACCAGAATGAACCAAACAAAGGATAAGCGGCAAATAGACAGATGCAACTGACCACAGCCGCCTGTCACCACAGCTGCCCGAACCAGAGCCGCCCCGAACCACAGCCGCCTGTCACCACAGCTGCCCGAACCAGAGCCGCCCCGAACCACAGCCGCCTGTCACCACAGCTGCCCGAACCAGAGTCGCCCCGAACCACAGCCGCCTGTCACCACAGCTGCCCGAACCAGAGCCGCCCCGAACCACAGCCGCCTGTCACCACAGCTGCCCGAACCAGAGCCGCCCCGAACCACAGCCGCCTGTCACCACAGCTGCCCGAACCAGAACCGCCCGAACCAGAACCACAGCCGCCTGTCACCACAGCTGCCCGAACCAGAGCCGCCCCGAACCACAGCCGCCTGTCACCACAGCTGCCCGAACCAGAACCGCCCCGAACCACAGCCGCCTGTCACCACAGCTGCCCGAACCAGAGCCGCCCCGAACCACAGCCGCCTGTCACCACAGCTGCCCGAACCAGAGCCGCCCCGAACCACAGCCGCCTGTCACCACAGCTGCCCGAACCAGAGCCGCCCCGAACCACAGCCGCCTGTCACCACAGCTGCCCGAACCAGAACTGCCCCGAACCACAGCCGCCTGTCATCACAGCTGCCCGAACCAGAGCCGCCCCACCGCCCCCCCCCGACCCACCCGAGCCGCCCCGAACCACAGCCGCCTGTCACCACAGCTGCCCGAACCAGAGCCGCCCCGAACCACAACCGCCTGTCACCACAGCTGCCCGAACCAGAGCCGCCCCCGAACCACAGCCGCCCCAAACCACAGCCGCCTGTCACCACAGCTGCCCAAACCAGAGCCGCCCCGAACCACAGCCGCCTGTCACCACAGCTGCCCGAACCAGAGCCGCCCCCGAACCACAGCCGCCTGTCACCACAGCTGCCCGAACCAGAGCCGCCCCGAACCACAGCCGCCTGTCACCACAGCTGCCCGAACCAGAGCCGCCCCGAACCACAGCCGCCTGTCACCACAGCTGCCCGAACCAGAGCCACCCCGAACCAGAGCCGCCCCAAACCACAGCCGCCTGTCACCACAGCTGCCCGAACCAGAGCCACCCCCGAACCACAGCCGCCTGTCACCACAACTGCCCGAACCAGAGCCTCCCCCGAACCACAGCCGCCTGTCACCACAGCTGCCCGAACCAGAGCCGCCCCGAACCACAGCCGCCTGTCACCACAGCTGCTCGAACCAGAGCCGCCCCGAACCACAGCCGCCTGTCACCACAGCTGCCCGAACCAGAGCCGCCCCGAACCACAGCCGCCTGTCACCACAGCTGCCCGAACCAGAGCCGCCCCCAACCACAGCCGCCTGTCACCACAGCTGCCCGAACCAGACGGCCACAGCCGCCTGCCCGCGCCCCCAACCACAGCCGCCCCAAACCACAGCCGCCTGTCACCACAGCTGCCCGAACCAGAGCCGCCCCGAACCACAGCCGCCTGTCACCACAGCTGCCCGAACCAGAGCCGCCCCGAACCACAGCCGCCTGTCACCACAGCTGCCCGAACCAGAGCCGCCCCGAACCACAGCCGCCTGTCACCACAGCTGCCCGAACCAGAGCCGCCCCGAACCACAGCCGCCTGTCACCACAGCTGCCCGAACCAGAGCCACCCCGAAACAGAGCCGCCCCAAACCACAGCCGCCTGTCACCACAGCTGCCCGAACCAGAGCCACCCCGAACCACAGCCGCCTGTCACCACAACTGCCCGAACCAGAGCCGCCCCGAACCACAGCCGCCTGTCACCACAGCTGCCCGAACCAGAGCCGCCCCGAACCACAGCCGCCTGTCACCACAGCTGCCCGAACCAGAGCCGCCCCGAACCACAGCCGCCTGTCACCACAGCTGCCCGAACCAGAGCCGCCCCGAACCACAGCCGCCTGTCACCACAGCTGCCCGAACCAGAGCTGCCCTGAATCACAGTCGCCTGTCACCAGGGCCACAGCCTCCCCGAACCAGAGCTGCCCATGACCACAGTCATCCCTCACCAGAATCGACCAGACCATAGTCGTCCCTCACCAGAACCGCCCCGACCACAGCCGCCCCTCACCAGACCCGCCTGTCACCAGAGCCACCCCAACCACACCCGTCTGTCACCAGGGCCACAGCCGCCCTGAACCAGAGCTGCCCCTCACCAGAACCGCCCCAACCACAGCCATCCCGACCATAGCCGCTCTGAACCAGAACCGCCCCTCACCAGAGCCGCCCCAAACCAGAGCCACCCTGACCATAGCCGCCCATCACCAGAGCCGCCCCTCACCACAGCTGCGCCTCACCAGAGTTGCCCGTCACCAGAGCCACCCCAACCACACCCGCCTGTCACCAGGGCCACAGCCGCCCCGAACCAGAGCTGCCCCTCACCAGAACCGCCCCAAACCAGAGCCACCCTGACCATAGCCGCCCGTCACCAGAGCCGCACCTCACCACAGCTGCGTCTCACCAGAGCTGCCCATCACCATGGCAGCCCCTCACCAGACCCGCCCGTCACCAGAGCCACCCCAACCACACCCGCCTGTCACCAGGGCCACAGCCGCCCCGAACCAGAGCTGCCCGTCACCATAGTCGTCCCTCACCAGAACCGCCCCGACCACAGCCACCCGACCACAGCCCCCCCGACCACAGCTGCCCCGAACCAGAGCCGCCCCGAACCAGAACCGCCCCGACCACAGCCACCCCGACCATAGCCGCTCCGAACCAGAACCGCCCCGAACCAGAGCCGCCCTGAACCAGAGCCATCCTGACCATAGCCGCCCGTCAGCAGAGCCGCCCCTCACCACAGCCGCGCCTCACCAGAGCTGCCCGTCACCACAGCCGCCTCTCACCAGACCCGCCCGTCATCAGAGCCACCCCAACCACAGCCGCCCGTCACCACAGCCGCCCGTCACCAAAGCCGTCCCGACCATAGCCGCCTGTCACCAGAGCCGCCCAAACCAGAACTGCCCCGACCACAGTATCCCCTAACCAGAACCGCTCGTTACCACAGCCGCCCCAACCACATCTGCCCCTCACCAGAGCCACCCCGACCATAACTTAGCAGACAGTATCACACATGATAGGCTTAGATACACAGTTCACCAGTCAGTATCACACAGGATAGGCTTAGCTACATAGCTCAGCAGTCAGTATCACACAGGATAGGCTTAGATCCACAGCTCAGCAGTCAGTATCACACAGGATAGGCTTAGATACACAGCTCAGTAGTCAGTATCAAACAGGATAGGCTTAGCTACACAACTCAGCAGTCAGTATCACACATGATAGGCTTAGCTACACAGCTCAGCAGTCAGTATCACACAGGATAGGCTTAGATACACAGCTCAGCAGTCAGTATCACACAGGATAGGCTTAGCTACACAGCTCAGCAGTCAGTATCACACATGATAGGCTTAGCTACATAGCTCAGCAGTCAGTATCACACATGATAGGCTTAGCTACATAGCTCAGCAGTCAGTATCACACATGATAGGCTTAGATACACTGACTGGGTTCAGAGCATGGCTGTATTTACAATAACAATCACTGTGAGAGATAAGGGAAGGAAAGAATGGTGGCCGGGCGGGCAGAGAGGGGTTCATTACACAGGAAGGTGCTGGGTGCAGATAGAGGAAGCAGCCTGTAATGTCTGGACGGGTGTGCGGGGTCATTCAGGGTCTCGTCCTCACACAACATCCTACACCCCATGTTTACACACAGGGGGCGCCCTCCCCCACACTGCAGGATATGACATAGGATGTCCTGCTGGAAGGATGTGGGGGGGGGGGCTGCAAATCATCATATCCCTGCAGCCAGGACCCCCCCAACACCCGGCACCCACAATGACAGTGTCAGAGACCCCCATATAACAATATACTGTGAGCTCCTGAGGATGATGGGAGTGATACATGGTGTGTGATATAGGGAGATTAGATTGTCAGCTCCTGGGGTCAGGGATGATGGGAGTGATACATGGTGTGGGATATAGGGGGGAGGGGGGGGGGGGGGTGTGGTGGGTGGGAGATTAGATTGTCAGCTCCCTGGGGTCAGTGACTTTTTGGCCGCAGAATTTGGGGTTTTATGTAAATGAGTTAATCTGCCCCAAAAATCTTTATGATCTCCAGGTTACATCTAGACCAGTGATGGCGAACCTTTTAGAGACCGAGTGCCCAAAACCCACTAATTTATCGCAAAGTGCCAACACGGCAATTTAACCTTAAATTAACCAGGATGTGTTTTATAGTGACCATGTAATGTTATTACAGCCTGTAATAATATCACATGTCTGCTATAAAACAGATACTGTGTGATATAAATAGTGAAGGGCCCCCACACAGTATTATAAGCTCCACAGTGGCCCCCGCACAGTAGTATATGCTCCACAGTGGGCCCCCACACAGTATTATAAGCTCCACAGTGGCCCCCGCACAGTAGTATATGCTCCACAGTGGGCCCCCACACAGTATTATAAGCTCCACAGTGGCCCCCGCACAGTAGTATATGCTCCACAGTGGCCCCCGCACAGTATTATACGCTCCACAGTGGCCCCCACACAGTATTATAAGCTCCACAGTGGCCCCCGCACAGTATTATACGCTCCACAGTGGCCCCCACACAGTATTATAAGCTCCACAGTGGCCCCCGCACAGTAGTATATGCTCCACAGTGGCCCCCGCACAGTATTATAAGCTCCACAGTGGCCCCCGCACAGTAGTATATGCTCCACAGTGGCCCCCGCACAGTATTATACGCTCCACAGTGGCCCCCGCACAGTAGTATATGCTCCACAGTGACCCCCCCCAAAGTATTATACGCTCCACAGTGGCCCCCGCACAGTATTATACGCTCCACAGTGGCCCCCACACAGTATTATAAGCTCCACAGTGGCCCCCGCACAGTATTATACGCTCCACAGTGGCCCCCGCACAGTATTATACGCTCCACAGTGGCCCCCGCACAGTTCAGTGACAGCTCAGCGAAAGAAGCAATCGCTCACTAACGGGGAATCCTGTACCGGATTCCCCGTTAGTGAGCGATCATGGCGACGGCGCGTGTGCCAACAGAGAGGGCTCTGCGTGCCATAGGTTCGCCATCACGGATCTAGAGCCTGACAACCAGTCCAGGTCATGTACGACTACGCCATGTATCACCAGCTGTAGGGGTGGAGAGGTTACAGCTGGCTCCTGATGCCTGAGGGATCCACAGACCAGTGACATATGGGGGGCCATGTATAGCATAGGGGCCCAGGATCTACCCCCTTGTGCATCATGATACACGTATAGGCTGGTGATATATACTGGACTGTGTGCAGTGCGCTCCAGCCTGCCATGTCACATACGGCCGGGCAGCAGATATGGGGTGAGGGATCCGTAATATGGGGGATGTGAGCTTGTGAACAGGGGCATTTTGATGTTTTTGGTTGTCATTATGATTTAAAAAGAGAAAACACAGAAGAAGTCTGACAATAAATGGCTTCAGCCAACCACTAACCATGAGCGGAGGAAAAGGTTTTGTGTTATCAGTCATATTCCTTGAAAAAAGGCCAAAAAAACAAAAAAATCTGCCGGAGTATGGAAACTTTTTAGCACAACTATTAACACACAATTTTATAGGTGCAACTTTTTTCTACTTCCCCCCTCCAAAAAAAAAATCAATTCTTGACTCCCCATATATGACACACTTACCGACAGCAGAGTGATCTGTGACCTCATTATACCAGACTGATGACATCACATGAATCTCCCTAATAAGAAACAAACACAACATAACTTGTCAGGCTTCAGATGTTACTTTTTTTGCACATGTAACAGATACTGGCTGACAACTACTCCTGGCTGCCATTACAGCATCCACCAAGGTTGTCACCCAGGTGCTCAGCATATAAACCCTACTGCTTGGCCAATGTCAGTCTTAACTGTAGTCGTGTTATGCTGTTCATGAACCAGTAAGCTCAGGATGAGTGTGATGAGCCGGAGGCGGTGATAGGAACAACAGTGAATCCGCCACCATGGAAGCAAACATTCAATTTTCCTGATTTTCGGTACTAGTGAAGATTGCTGTGATCGTAGTGGATTATCTGTTATATAAGGACTCGATCATCGGATCAGAAGATCTGGCCACAGGAGATCTCTGCTCCTGTGATCTGATACCTTGTGCTGTATATCTTCAGTATACCCTGTGCTGTATACCCCCCTCCAGTATACCCTGTGCTGTATACCCTGTGCTGTATACCCTCCTCCAGTATACCCTGTGCTGTATACCCCCCTCCTGTATACCCTGTGCTGTATACCCTGTGCTGTATACCCCCTCCTGTATGCCCCCTCCTGTATACCCTGTGCTGTATACCTCCCTCCTGTATACCCTGTGCTGTATACCCCCCTCCAGTATACCCTGTGCTGTATACCCCCCTCCTGTATACCCCCCCTCCTGTATACCCTGTGCTGTATACCCTGTGCTGTATACCCCCCTCCAGTATACCCTGTGCTGTATACCCTGTGCTGTATACCCCCCTCCTGTATACCCTGTGCTGTATACCCCCCTCCTGTATACCCTGTGCTGTATACCCCCCTCCTGTATGCCCCCCTCCAGTATACCCTGTGCTGTATACCCCCTCCTGTATACCCTGTGCTGTATACCCCCCTCCTGTATACCCTGTGCTGTATACCCCCCCTCCTGTATGCCCCCCTCCTGTATACCCTGTGCTGTATACCCCCTCCAGTATACCCTGTGCTGTATACCCCCCTCCTGTATACCCTGTGCTGTATACCCCCCTCCTGTATACCCTGTGCTGTATACCCCCCTCCTGTATACCCTGTGCTGTATACCCCCTCCAGTATACCCTGTGCTGTATACCCCCCTCCTGTATACCCCCCTCCTGTATACCCTGTGCTGTATACCCCCCTCCTGTATACCCTGTGCTGTATACCCCCCTCTTGTATACCCCCCCTCCAGTATACCCTGTGCTGTATACCCCCCTCCAGTATACCCTGTGCAGTATACCCCCTCCTGTATACCCCCCTCCTGTATAGCCTGTGCTGTATACCCTGTGCTGTATACCCCCCTCCTGTATACCCTGTGCTGTATACCCCCCTCCTGTATGCCCCCCCTCCTGTATACCCTGTGCTGTATACCCCCCTCCTGTATACCCTGTGCTGTATACCCCCCTCCAGTATACCCTGTGCTGTATACCGTGCTGTATACCCCCTCCAGTATACCCTGTGCTGTATACCCCCTCCTGTATACCCTGTGCTGTATACCCTGTGCTGTATACCCCCCTCCTGTATACCCTGTGCTGTATACCCCCCTCCTGTATGCCCCCCCTCCTGTATACCCTGTGCTGTATACCCCCCTCCTGTATACCCTGTGCTGTATACCCCCCTCCTGTATGCCCCCCCTCCAGTATACCCTGTGCTGTATACCCCCCTCCAGTATACCCTGTGCTGTATACCCTGTGCTGTATACCCCCCTCCTGTATACCCTGTGCTGTATACCCCCCTCCTGTATACCCTGTGCTGTATACCCTGTGCTGTATATCCCCCTCCAGTATACCCTGTGCTGTATACCCTGTGCTGTATACCCCCTCCAGTATACCCTGTGCTGTATACCCCCTCCTGTATACCCCCCCTGTATACCCTGTGCTGTATACCCCCCCTCCAGTATACCCTGTGCTGTATACCCCCCTCCTGTATACCCTGTGCTGTATACCCCCCTCCTGTATACCCTGTGCTGTATACCCCCCCTCCTGTATGCCCCCCTCCTGTATACCCTGTGCTGTATACCCCCCTCCAGTATACCCTGTGCTGCATACCCTGTGCTGTATACCCCCCTCCTGTATACCCTGTGCTGTATACCCCCCTCCTGTATACCCTGTGCTGTATACCCTGTGCTGTATATCCCCCTCCAGTATACCCTGTGCTGTATACCCTGTGCTGTATACCCTGTGCTGTATACCCCCCTCCAGTATACCCTGTGCTGTATACCCCCTCCTGTATACCCCCCCCCCTGTATACCCTGTGCTGTATACCCTGTGCTGTATACCCCCCTCCTGTATACCCTGTGCTGTATACCCCCCTCCTGTATGCCCCCTCCTGTATACCCTGTGCTGTATACCCCCCTCCAGTATACCCTGTGCTGTATACCCCCCTCCTGTATACCCTGTGCTGTATAACCTGTGCTGTATACCCCCCTCCAGTATACCCTGTGCTGTATACCCCCCTCCTGTATACCCTGTGCTGTATACCCTGTGCTGTATACCCCCCTCCAGTATACCCTGTGCTGTATACCCCCCTCCAGTATACCCTGTGCTGTATACCCCCCCTCCTGTATACCCTGTGCTGTATACCCTGTGCTGTATACCTCCCTCCTGTATACCCTGTGCTGTATACTCCCTCCTGTATGCCCCCCTCCTGTATACCCTGTGCTGTATACCCTGTGCTGTATACCCCCCTCCAGCATACCCTGTGCTGTATACCCCCCTCCTGTATACCCTGTGCTGTATACCCCCCTCCTGTATACCCTGTGCTGTATACCCCCTCCTGTATACCCTGTGCTGTATACCCTGTGCTGTATACCCCCCTCCTGTATACCCTGTGCTGTATACCCCCCTCCTGTATACCCTGTGCTGTATACCCCCCTCCCTGTATACCCTGTGCTGTATACCCTGTGCTGTATACCCCCTCCAGTATACCCTGTGCTGTATACCCTGTGCTGTATACCCCCCTCCAGTATACCCTGTGCTGTATACCCCCCTCCTGTATACCCTGTGCTGTATACCGTGTGCTGTATACCCCCCTCCTGTATACCCTGTGCTGTATACCCCCCCCCTGTATGCCCCCTCCCTGTATACCCTGTGCTGTATACCCTGTGCTGTATACCCCCTCCAGTATACCCTGTGCTGTATACCCCCCTCCTGTATACCCTGTGCTGTATACCCTGTGCTGTATACCCCCCTCCTGTATACCCTGTGCTGTATGCCCCCCCCTCCTGTATACCCTGTGCTGTATACCCCCCTCCTGTATACCCCCCTCCCTGTATACCCTGTGCTGTATACCCCCCTCCAGTATACCCTGTGCTGTATACCCTGTGCTGTATACCCCCCTCCTGTATACCCTGTGCTGTATACCCTGTGCTGTATACCCTGTGCTGTATACCCCCCCTCCTATATACCCTGTGCTGTATACCCCCCCTCCTGTATACCCTGTGCTGTATACCCTGTGCTGTATACCCCCCCGCCAGTATACCCTGTGCTGTATACCCCCCTCCTGTATACCCTGTGCTGTATAACCTGTGCTGTATACCCCCTCCAGTATACCCTGTGCTGTATACCCCCCCTCCTGTATACCCTGTGCTGTATACCCCCTCCAGTATACCCTGTGCTGTATACCCCCCTCCAGTATACCCTGTGCTGTATACCCCCCTCCTGTATACCCTGTGCTGTATACCTCCCTCCTGTATACCCTGTGCTGTATACCCCCTTCCTGTATGCCCCCCTCCCTGTATACCCTGTGCTGTATACCCTGTGCTGTATACCCCCCCTCCTGTATACCCTGTGCTTTATACCCCCCTCCAGTATACCCTGTGCTGTATACCCCCCCTCCTGTATACCCTGTGCTGTATACCCCCCTCCTGTATACCCTGTGCTGTATACCCCCCCTCCAGTATACCCTGTGCTGTATACCCCCCTCCTGTATACCCTGTGCTGTATACCCCCCCCTCCTCTATACCCTGTGCTGTATACCCCCCCGCTGTATACCCTGTGCTGCATACCCCCCGCTGTATACCCTGTGCTGTATACCCTGTGCTGTATACCCCCCTCCTGTATACCCTGTGCTGTATACCCCCCTCCAGTATACCCTGTGCTGTATACCCCCCTCCAGTATACCCTGTGCTGTATACCCCCTCCTGTATACCCCCTTCCTGTATACCCTGTGCTGTATACCCTGTGCTGTATACCCCCTCCAGTATACCCTGTGCTGTATACCCCTCCTGTATACCCTGTGCTGCATACCCTGTGCTGTATACCCCCCTCCTGTATACCCTGTGCTGTATACCCCCCTCCAGTATACCCTGTGCTGTATACCCCCCTCCTGTATACCCTGTGCTGTATACCCTGTGCTGTATACCCCCTTCCTGTATACCCTGTGCTGTATACCCCGGCGCTGTACATCTGCACTGTGTACATTGAGCTCTGCGCTTTGACAGCTGCTGAGTGTCACATTCCTCCCCGGCTTCCTGGCCTTTCTTGTTACCGACCAATCAGCGGCCTCCTTGTCTGCGCTCTCCCGGGCACTGACCAATGATATGGCAGTTTCTATGCGCGGTCCCGGGCAGCAGCCAATCAGACGTCAGCTCCGCGGGGTTCGTGGACGCGCTGCTCGGCCCCGGCGCTCAGTCAGTCAGAGAGAGCAGAGCGGACATGGCGGAGGGTGAGAGAGCTCCGCCGCCGCCGCTGCAGCTCCCCCCGGCCAAACGGCTGTGCTCCCGGAGCTGCCCGCCCTCCCAGCAGTGTCCCCAGCAGCGAGGAGCCGCCGCTCGGCCTCACTACCAGCCCGAGTCCTTACTGGACTGCGCCGCCAAGGCGGTGGCGGAGAAATGGGCCTTCGAACGGGTGGAGGAGCGGTTCGAGCGGATCCCGGAGCCTGTGCAGCGCCGCATCGTCTACTGGTCCTTCCCCCGCAACGAGCGAGAGATCTGCATGTACTCCTCCTTCCAGTACCGAGGCGAGGAGCCGGGGGCCCCGACCGGGGGGCCCATAGGAGGAGCTCTGGGGCCGGGCCAGAGCGCTGCCCTTCCAGGCATCGGGGGACCTGGGGCCCCAGGGACAGGAGGAGGCGAGGGGCTGCCTTTCCGCAGGGGGATCCGGCTCCTGGAGAGTGGCTGCGTGGAGAACGTCCTGCAAGTCGGTGAGTGGCCCTAAGATTGTGCAGGGTGGGGGCCCCAGTGCTGGGGGACTGGTGAGGGGCTTCAACACTGGGTCCAGACACACAGGTCCTCCATGTGTGCGATTAGGGACTCGCATTGCACAGGTTTGGTCAGGATGTTGGATCTGGTAGGCCAAGAACAGGTTTGGTACCTTGGTGGTGGCGACAGATCCCTGAAGATGTTATCGTAACTGGTGTAAACCCTACACTGGGTATTTAGACCGGGGCAAGACCCTGGATGAAGGTTACCTCTAGGTCAAGACCCTGTTTGGGTGTGGAGATGAGTTGGAGACGTTGGTTGAGTGTTGGGGCCAGTTTAAGACCTCGGTTGAGTGTTGGGGCCAGTTTAAGATGCTGCTTCGCCATTGGCTGAGTGTAGAGATCAGTTGGAGACCCTGTGTAAGTGTTAGGTACTGTTCAGGACCTTGGCTGAGGCCTTAATGAGTGAGCCCTATTCAGGACCACGGACTATTGACAGAAGCCGGCTCAGTGAGTGAGTGATGTGACAAGGGATGGAGGGCCATTATGCACAGCATGGTTGGTCTAGGGCAGGTCTGGTTGTCAGGACCAGGATAGAGGACGCTGAGTGATGAGCTGAGGCGGTGAATGAGTAATGAGATATTCAGTCCTGTAAATGAGGTGTGGGACTGAGCCTGGGGACTGACAAACTAATCACCACTCCAGCCTCCTGACAGGTTTCCCATCAGAGCTCCGTCTCACGTCAGCCTTTGACGCTGTCTTCTGTAGATGTCTTGTGTCAGGTTCAGTCCTGGTCATAGTCCTGGATCTTCTGACCCCATTAGACATGGTGTCCTCCTGTAAAATCTGTGAAATTCAGCATTCTCCAGAAAAGCCTTTAGTGTCAGTGTGGATTAGTTCTGCACGTGAGCAGCCACTGCTGCCTGCGCCTGTCTCTGGTTATTGGCACCCATTTATTATTGGGGGGTTCTAGATAGAGGGTACAAATGGCATCCTGAAAGCTCAGACAGGAGTGTGGGCATCAGAGGTTCTTCATCAGTCCTGGCAGGGACACTACAGGCACATATACAGCCTCCTAGCGAATGGTTGTGTCCCTGACATTACCGGTATCATCTTGTATATGGGGATGTTTTGGGGGTATCGGTAGATCAGCAGGTTTCTGTGCGTGGGCAGAGCTGTCCTGGCTAGTTTTCCTATTTGCTATGTAGATATTGTTTCTGTTGTTTTCTTATGGTTACATTGTCTTCGTATAGTTGTACATACCGTTGTTTTCCTATAGTTACATTGTATATACACAGTTGTTTTCTTGTAGTTACATTGTATATACACTGTTGTTTTCTTATAGTTACATTGTATATACACTTGTTTTCTTGTAGTTACATTGTATATACACTGTTGTTTTCTTATAGTTACATTGTATATACACTGTTGTTTTCTTATAGTTACATTGTATATACACTGTTGTTTTCTTGTAGTTACATTGTATATACACTGTTGTTTTCTTGTAGTTACATTGTATATACCATTGTTTTCTTATAGTTACATTGTATATACACTTGTTTTCTTGTAGTTACATTGTATATACACTGTTGTTTTCTTGTAGTTACATTGTATATACACTGTTGTTTTCTTGTAGTTACATTGTATATACACTGTTGTTTTCTTGTAGTTACATTGTATATACACTGTTGTTTTCTTGTAGTTACATTGTATATACACTGTTGTTTTCTTGTAGTTACATTGTATATACCATTGTTTTCTTATAGTTACATTGTATATACCATTGTTTTCTTGTAGTTACATTGTATATACACTGTTGTTTTCTTGTAGTTACACTGTATATACCATTGTTTTCTTATAGTTACATTGTATATACCATTGTTTTCTTGTAGTTACATTGTATATACACTGTTGTTTTCTTGTAGTTACATTGTCTTCCTATGGTTGTATATACCGGTCTTTTTTATATAGTTACATTGTATTGCTTATGTTGTCTTGTTTGATTCTCTACTTTTATTACAATCTATGTTCTGCAGCGGTGTGAAGCGATCCCCCTCATCGTCCTCCTCTTCATTGTCTCCTCCTGTTTCGGAGCATTTTTGTAATTATGTTTTTTTTCCAGGGAAGCTTTGCTAATAAGTGACATTCTCCAGACAAGCGGAGAGATTATCCCCCCCCACCTTATCAGCTATGGATTGACTCTAACAGGCTTTGTAGGGTAAAATCCCTGGGCCAGACAATCACAAGGCTGTCAGCCTGACAAAGCAATGACTGCTCTTGCCTGCAGTGTCAGAGGGCAGTGGAGCTCTATCAGGCCCTTTTCCTGGGGGGTGGGGGTGCAGAAATCTAATTTAAGTGGTGTTATTTTTTCATCTCTGATGGCGGCCGGCTGTTTATCTCTCCACGGCCTTTTCTTTCAGGGTTATTTTTTGAGATGCAGTAAATCGATTCATGGGGCGATCGCTCTCTCATTTCACGCCGTTTATTTTCAGTCACAGGAAAAAAAAAAAAGAACAATGCGGACAGATGAGCAAGTAGAGCAATATTAATATTGATTCATCCACCGTCCACTCTGAAAAGTTACTGATTCAGTAAAATCGCGGCACATTGGCGTCCTGTGCTGCCACATATCGCCACGGTCAGAAGATTGCACTGACCACGCTGCTGGTCATAGAGATTACACGTGCAGTGCGACCGTGTAGAATGACCGTGCAGTATGACCGCGCTGCTTCACCATGTAGTATTTCCGTGCAGTGTGACCGAGCAGTGTGACTGTGTATTATGAAAGTGCTGTGTGACCATGTAGTATGAACATGTAGTGGTACTGTATAGTATGGACGAGCAGTGTGACTGTGTAGTATGGACATGTAGTATGAACATGCGGTGTGACCGTGATGTATGGACGTGCAGTGTGACTATATAGTATGGACGTGCAGTGTGACCATATAGTATGGACGTGCAGTGTGACCGTGTAGTATGAACGTGTGGTGTGACCGTGTAATATGGACGTGTAATATGATTGTGCAGTGTGACCATGTAATATGGACGTGTAGTATGATTGTGCAGTGTGACCATGTAATATGGACGTGTAGTATGATTGTGCAGTGTGACCATGTAATATGGACGTGTAGTATGATTGTGCAGTGTGACCATGTAATATGGACGTGTAGTATGATTGTGCAGTGTGACCATGTAATATGGACGTGTAGTATGATTGTGCAGTGTGACCATGTAATATGGACGTGTAGTATGATTGTGCAGTGTGACCATGTAATATGGACGTTTAGTATGATTGTGCAGTGTGACCATGTAATATGGACGTGTAGTATGATTGTGCAGTGTGACCATGTAATATGGACGTGTAGTATGATTGTGCAGTGTGACAATGTAATATGGACGTGTAGTATGATTGTGCAGTGTGACCATGTAGTATGTACGTGTAGTATGATTGTGCAGTGTGAATATGTAATATGATTGTGCAGTGTGACCATGTAATATGATTGTGCAGTGTGACCATGTAATATGGACGTGTAGTATGATTGTGCAGTGTGACCATGTAATATGGACGTGTAGTATGATTGTGCAGTGTGACCATGTAATATGGACGTGTAGTATGATTGTGCAGTGTGACCATGTAATATGGACGTGTAGTATGATTGTGCAGTATGACTATGTAATATGGACGTGTAGTATGATTGTGCAGTGTGACCATGTAATATGGACGTGTAGTATGATTGTGCAGTGTGACCATGTAATATGGACGTGTAGTATGATTGTGCAGTGTGACCATGTAGTATGTACGTGTAGTATGATTGTGCAGTGTGACCATGTAATATGGACGTGTAGTATGATTGTGCAGTGTGACCATGTAATATGGACGTGTAGTATGATTGTGCAGTGTGACCATGTAATATGGACGTGTAGTATGATTGTGCAGTGTGACCATGTAATATGGACGTGTAGTATGATTGTGCAGTGTGACCATGTAATATGGACGTGTAGTATGATTGTGCAGTGTGACCATGTAATATGGACGTGTAGTATGATTGTGCAGTGTGACCATGTAATATGGACGTGTAGTATGATTGTGCAGTGTGACCATGTAATATGCACGTGTAGTATGATTGTGCAGTGTGACTATGTAATATGGACGTGTAGTATGATTGTGCAGTGTGACCATGTAGTATGTACGTGTAGTATGATTGTGCAGTGTGACCATGTAATATGCACGTGTAGTATGATTGTGCAGTGTGACTATGTAATATGGACGTGTAGTATGATTGTGCAGTGTGACCATGTAATATGGACGTGTAGTATGATTGTGCAGTGTGACCATGTAATATGGACGTGTAGTATGATTGTGCAGTGTGACCATGTAATATGGACGTGTAGTATGATTGTGCAGTGTGACCATGTAATATGGACGTGTAGTATGATTGTGCAGTGTGACCATGTAATATGCACGTGTAGTATGATTGTGCAGTGTGACCATGTAATATGGACGTGTAGTATGATTGTGCAGTGTGACCATGTAATATGCACGTGTAGTATGATTGTGCAGTGTGACTATGTAATATGGACGTGTAGTATGATTGTGCAGTGTGACTATGTAATATGGACGTGTAGTATGATTGTGCAGTGTGACCATGTAGTATGTACGTGTAGTATGATTGTGCAGTGTGACTATGTAATATGGACGTGTAGTATGATTGTGCAGTGTGACTGTGTATTATGAAAGTGCTGTGTGACCATGTAGTATGAACATGTAGTGTTACTGTATAGTATGGATGAGCAGTGTGACTGTGTAGTATGGACATGTAGTATGAACATGCGGTGTGACCGTGATGTATGGATGTGCAGTGTGACTATATAGTATGGACGTGTAGTGTGACCATATAGTATGGACGTGTAGTGTGACCATATAGTATGGACGTGCAGTGTGACCGTGTAATATGGACGTGTAGTATGATTGTGCAGTGTGACCATGTAATATGGACGTGTAGTATGATTGTGCAGTGTGACCATGTAATATGGACGTGTAGTATGATTGTGCAGTGTGACCATGTAATATGGACGTGTAGTATGATTGTGCAGTGTGACTATGTAATATGGACGTGTAGTATGATTGTGCAGTGTGACCATGTAATATGGACGTGTAGTATGATTGTGCAGTGTGACCATGTAATATGGACGTGTAGTATGATTGTGCAGTGTGACTATGTAATATGGACGTGTAGTATGATTGTGCAGTGTGACTATGTAATATGGACGTGTAGTATGATTGTGCAGTGTGACCATGTAATATGGACGTGTAGTATGATTGTGCAGTGTGACCATGTAATATGGACGTGTAGTATGATTGTGCAGTGTGACCATGTAATATGGACGTGTAGTATGATTGTGCAGTGTGACCATGTAGTATGTACGTGTAGTATGATTGTGCAGTGTGACCATGTAATATGGACGTGTAGTATGATTGTGCAGTGTGACCATGTAATATGGACGTGTAGTATGATTGTGCAGTGTGACCATGTAGTATGTACGTGTAGTATGATTGTGCAGTGTGACCATGTAATATGGACGTGTAGTATGATTGTGCAGTGTGACTATGTAATATGGACGTGTAGTATGATTGTGCAGTGTGACCATGTAATATGGACGTGTAGTATGATTGTGCAGTGTGACCATGTAATATGGACGTGTAGTATGATTGTGCAGTGTGACCATGTAATATGGACGTGTAATATGATTGTGCAGTGTGACTATGTAATATGGACGTGTAGTATGATTGTGCAGTGTGACTATGTAATATGGACGTGTAGTATGATTGTGCAGTGTGACTATGTAATATGGACGTGTAGTATGATTGTGCAGTGTGACTATGTAATATGGACGTGTAGTATGATTGTGCAGTGTGACCATGTAATATGGACGTGTAATATGATTGTGCAGTGTGACTATGTAATATGGACGTGTAGTATGATTGTGCAGTGTGACTATGTAATATGGACGTGTAGTATGATTGTGCAGTGTGACTATGTAATATGGACGTGTAGTATGATTGTGCAGTGTGACCATGTAATATGGACGTGTAGTATGATTGTGCAGTGTGACTGAGCAGGACGTCTACAATAATCAATCACATGCAATAAAGATCTATTACAACCTTTCCAGACATCTTCCATAATTTTGATTGATTCCTGGTGATTATAATGTGACTGGGTCACCAGCTCTGAATCTATGATGAAGCATTTTGGATTGTTCTGGTAGGGGGTGACTTACCCACTGATCCATCCATTTGACCTTGTATTTTTGAAGGTCCATGCAGGGCTGGATATTTGCAGAATTCTGCTCCATCTTGTACTTTTATCCTTGGGGTAAATCTCTGGCTGGATTGACACTGATGGTCTTTAATCTACAGTCCTCCAACTGTTACAAAACTACAACTCCCAGCCTATGGCTATCAAGAAATGCTGAGAGTAGTTTTACATCAGTGTGACGGCTACAGGCTGGTGACCAGTGGTCTACAGAATCCATGGGACAACATTCGCCATCTTCAGGGACTGCTCCAGGTTTAGATCTATGTTGTGCTGGAGGGGGGCTCAGGGACAAGTGACACCATGATGTGACTAGTGCTGGGGGTAAATCCGTCTCCCCAGCTTTGTACATGGAGTCCTGAGCTCTGTATCACACAATGAGGACATTTGTATCATCATCTCATGCCTGATATCTTCCACTTATCGTAGGCCGGCTCCCCCTCTAGAGTTTCCACTTGTGTGATTCCGGACGCCCCACCGATGGGAGCCATGAAAGGGTCACTTGTTTATAAGCAGACACCCTTCCTATTTTTTTTTTCCAGGGTTATGGAATTTCGTTAACTTCTTCCAGAACCCAAAAGCCCCTAAAATCTTAACATTTGGCTGCAAGTTTCCAGGGGGGAGGGAAAGCGAGAACTCCAAAGCCTTCTTCCTCCAGCCGCTGAAAACTTTTACATGCATCTCCTTTCATCCCTCCGAGAGGATTTTTTTTTTTTAATTCCCAGTTCCAGATTCAAAGGGATTTAATTAGGCATTTAGAAAAAAAAGAGGAACAAAGCGTCTCAGAAAGAGGCCATCGGCGTGTGTAGTGTGCGGGCGGCTCCGTGCAGGGATGTGCACTCACAGGCATTTCCAGGCTGGCCCTGCCACCATCTAGGTTTCTGTAAATGATCTCTGTATCCGCTGGTCACCGCCGCCGTGGATGCCGCTCACCACAGACCACACACAGGTCACTACACTTAGGGATTTTGGATTTATTTGCAGCAGTTTTAGCTCCCGTCACACGCACATCCAGGACTCAAATTTAGTGGCGGATATTTTGCCAGGATACAAATGGAGGAAAAATTCTGCCCATCTCTGCTGTTTCCCTTGTGATAGACATTTGCATGATGTTCTTTGCAGCAGTAGGGGCCATAAAACTGGAAGATGCAGATCAGGTGGTGAATCAGATCTCCAGGACCGTCTGCACTTAGGCTGAATCACACATCAGCGATTGTGAGCCAAAGCCAGGAAAGTGTGTGGTGTGTGGTCTTCAGTCCGTGAAGAAGGCCTTAGGCTACATACATAAACCCGTGTTCCGGCCCTGTGGTCGAGTAGCACATAGATGATATCCGTGTTCTGCCTGTGCCTCCGCGGCCCCTTACCCTGCCTTTAGTGAGCCTGAGCAACAAAATGGACAGGTATAGGACCTCTCCTGAGTTTGGCTCCAGGGCTATGGCCGCATACACGGGGTCTGTGATAATACACAGATGTGTGTATGGGGCCATACAAATGAATGGGTAAGGCTAGGTTCACATCTGTGTCAGAGTCTCCGCTGATAATCCTGCACAGAGAACTCACGGACCCCATAGACTAAGCTCTGTTTTAGCGGATGGGCTCTTTGTCGTTCGTGTCCTCTGAGAGCCTGGTGCAAGTGTGAACCTAGCCTAAGAGTGCTAGCCGTGATAAGCACAGCACACTGACAGTGCACACGCATGTGATTGCACAATTTCTGCATCTGGAAATGAATATTGACCTAGTCGGCTCCTCTCCGCCATCTGATCAGTGGTGCACAAGTCCCGGCTCTCCCCTTATGGGGCTTCTCCCGCTCTGCAGACACTTTCTTCACATGTTCTATTCATGTACAGCTTTTTACCACAGTTTTGCAGACATTTTTCTAATATCACAGCAACAATATGCAATGTGACTGCAGCGTGTGAATAAAGCCAGAGTGTTTCCCAGGCCCTGTATTCCTAGCAGGTCATGATTTTAGGATGAAAGAACACCAGAACAACCTGTGACATTCATGGCAACAAGTCCATGAGTCTGCCTGGAAGAAAAATGGCAGCATGTTCCATGGGATGCCGTATTACTGCTAGGTTTGAGTATGACCTTAATACGCTGCTGTATAGAGCACTATAGGGCGGCACAGGAAGAGCCTGTACGAGAGCACACTGCTGAGCAGCCTCCAGAGCTGTGCTCACAAGGCCTTACATTGTAAGCTCTTATGGTCAAGGGACCTTCAACGCATTTTCTGCAAGTCGAATAGATTTCCATCAGTGGGGCAGCGTCACTTTGCCAGAAGCATTGATAATGACAGCGAGCGCCCCTTATCACGCCGGTCACCTGCATTATGGTTGTGTCCTCCAGATTAACCACCCGAGGTGCGGCCATTCACAAGCAGTATGGCAGAGCCGGGATACTTTGGGGAGGTTTATTAAGACTGGCCTTTCTGTACACCAGTCTTAGCCCTTTCCATTCCAGAATAGAAATTGACATCATTCAGTATCTGGTGCAGATTTCAGGTACCGTTTTCTGGCGTGACTTGTAGTAAATTTGTTGGACTGAGTTCTCCAACCACTTTTGTAAAAAAAAAAAAATTGTTGCGTGAGGCAGTGAAGGAACGATGTGGCACATCTTTAACACGCGCCATAGATACAATCATCTATAGCAGACAACAGGCGTAGATGGGTTAGTAACTTCCCCCCATTGTGTCCAGGAGCTTCACCTCTGCACATCCACCCTCAGGATACGCGGGGTGCCCCTGTGACTTTCCACAGGATGGAGCTGATATGTGACCAGATAGTCAGTGAAAGGAAGAGGAGCAAGTTAGGACCGAAGAGTTAATAAAAAGTATTAAATAGTAGATGTATATGAATTGTTTAGGCTTTGTTCACACTGATGTCACTGTGAGCATCCCCTTTGTCTTATAACAGAGTCCGCCATGGTTCAGCCTGATCGTATACACGTGCGGATTCCCTTATGTTTACTGACTACGACTACGCCAGCCTCTCCTGCAGCGCTGAGGTCTCTTCTATCACAAAACTATTGGACAGAAAAACAGGTTAAACTCTGACAGGCACGGACCACAGCCCGTCATGTAAAGCTGCCGACAGCTGTGGGTGGGCCGAAACAGTAGATCAGACATAGAGTCCTGTATGTTGTGTAGAGGGTGCCCAAAATCTCCAGCAATTGTAGATAAATGGTGGCGATAGAGCTGAGGTTGGGTATATATATATATATATATATATATATATGTGTGTGTGTGTGCAGGGGTCTTAATAATAACGCAGATATGTTGCACGTGGCTGTCAGCGATCCAGGCACACGATGCAGAGATAACTCTGATACTTACCTGCCCAGTGCACATGGCGGCAGAGTCCGTCATATGTCGGCTCTGCTGTCACCCCCTGGGGTGGTCGCCTCTCACCTCTGCTCTCCTACAGGACACACTTGGTTGGTGTAACTGCTGGAACTTGCTAGTAGAACATACTTTTCATAACTTAACCCCTTTCTTGCCCTAAGCGTGTATATATATATATATATATATATATATATATAACGGGGGGAGGGGGGCTGACAAGGTGCTGGGTGGGTGCACCACTATCTGGATGACGCAATAAATGCAGGTGGCATTGTGCGTCTACTGCGTCCTACCCCGGCTATACACATGCGCCAATCCCAGGCTGGCGCAGCGGTACAAGCGGTCTCATTACGGCCCCCTCCCCCGGTGTCTGCTCTGTGTATGTAAGAGCCGGCTTTTCTTGTTACTCTTCCCTGGAATGTAGTGCGGAGAGATAAAGCGAATAATGTGACTATAAAGAACGCAGGAGAAGCGCCTGGTCTGTCCGCCATTATTGTTTGTACATTCTCTTCTTATCTTCGCTTGGTGGCGGCGGCGCAGACGTCCTGTGAGATACTTCTTAGCTGAGTGGATAATGGCAGAAGGTAATTTCTTAATGCACTTGGTGTCTCCGGGCCAGAGGATAATCTTCCCGCCTGGTAACAGTATAGCGGGGTGCGGTAAGCACTGGTGTGGCAGGCCATTGCTCTACAAAGGCTTTTAGCACCAAATAACATCAAGAGTGTCAAATATTTGGCGCACACTGAATACGTTTCCACATTACGTCACGGATGGTGACAGTGTACAAGAAAAAATGGCGGAAAATGAGGTTGAATTCAACACAGCCCTTGTGATCTGTTCTGCTCGGCCCCTTTGTTGACTCGTTTGATCCACATTTCACCGTTTTTCTGGCGCGTTTCTCAGCATGTGACAAAAATGCAAAGTGATGATGATATTATAGCGTCTGGTCCTTGAGTCGTCTTCTGTCAAGTCCTTGAAAATATTCAGTAGGTTCTTATCTTTGTTAATTTGTGACAACCAGTACGTTCACTTCTCACTAGGGTTGTCAGCCAGCTGACAGCGTGTCCTATTGGTTGTCATCCAACTTTCCTAGGAACAGATGTGGTATGGTCTTTTGTTCTAGCCTCCATGTCAGCTGTGAGACCTGCAGTGGCAGCCATATTGTAATAACCCAGCTTTACCAGAGGCAGATATGGTGTGGTCTGTGGTTATAATTGCCATGTCAGCTGCAAGACCTGTACTGGCCATATTGTAATAACCCAGCTTTACCAGATGTATGTGAGCAGTGGCTTCACAGAAGTTGGTTACACGGCGCTGTCCCAGGTTGACCTGTCATGTTGCCTGTTGTTGATGAGACTGCGGGTGATACTGACAGGAGTGTTTCCAGGGTGCGGGCTTTCTGCCCTTTTGCGGGCGTTTGGTATCGCTTCTTCTGATTGCCTTTGGTGTAGGCAGACGGGGGAAAATCATCACCTTATGAGTCTTCACCTAAAAGATTCCACACACCCCCGTGATTCACAGGAGCCCCCCGCACGCCCACAGGGATACTGCACAGAAGTGGGGCCTCCCAATAACAGGGGGGTTCTGGAAGAAGAAGATGTGTGTGTGTGTATAGATAGATATGAGATAGATAGATAGATAGATAGATAGATAGATAGATAGATAGATATGAGATAGATAGATAGATAGATAGATAGATAGATAGATAGATAGATAGATATGAGATAGATAGATGTGAGATAGATAGATATGAGATAGATAGATAGATAGATAGATAGATAGATAGATAGATATGAGATAGATAGATATGAGATAGATAGATAGATAGATATGAGATAGATAGATAGATAGATAGATAGATATGAGATAGATAGATAGATAGATAGATAGATAGAGAGATAGATAGATAGATAGATATGAGATAGATAGATAGATAGATAGATATGAGATAGATAGATATGAGATAGATAGATAGATAGATAGATAGATATAGATAGATAGATATGAGATAGATAGATAGATAGATAGAGATAGATATGAGATAGATAGATAGATAGATAGATATGAGATAGATATGAGATAGATAGATAAGATATGAGATAGATAGATATGAGATAGATAGATAGATATGAGATAGATAGATAGATAGATAGATATGAGATAGATAGATAGATAGATAGATAGAGATAGATAGATAGATATGAGATAGATAGATAGATAGATAGATATGAGATAGATATGAGATAGATAGATATGAGATAGATAGATATGAGATAGATAGATAGATAGATATGAGATAGATAGATATGAGATAGATAGATAGATAGATATGAGATAGATAGATAGATGAGATAGATAGATAGAAGATAGATAGATATGAGATAGATAGATATGAGATAGATAGATAGATAGTGAGATAGATAGATAGATAGATATGAGATAGATAGATAGATAGATATGAGATAGATAGATAGATATGAGATAGATAGATAGATAGATATGAGATAGATATGAGATAGATAGATAGATATGAGATAGATAGATATGAGATAGATAGATAGATATGAGATAGATAGATAGATAGATATGAGATAGATAGATAGATAGATAGATAGATAGATATGTGATAGATAGATGGATAGATAGATATGAGATAGATAGATAGATAGATAGATAGATAGATAGATAGAGATAGATAGATAGATAGATAGATAGATAGATAGATAGATAGAAGAGATAGATAGATATGAGATAGATAGATAGATGGATAGATATGTGATAGATAGATGGATAGATAGATATGAGATAGATAGATAGATGGATAGATAGATATGAGATAGATAGATAGATAGATAGATATGAGATAGATAGATGAGATAGATAGATAGATGGATAGATATGTGATAGATAGATGGATAGATAGATATGAGATAGATAGATATGAGATAGATAGATAGATAGATAGATAGATATGAGATAGATATGAGATAGATATGTGATAGATAGATAGATAGATAGATATGTGATAGATAGATAGATATGAGATAGATAGATAAATAGATATGAGATAGATAGATAGATAGATAGATAGATAGATAGATAGATAGATAGATAGATAGATAGATAGATATGAGATAGATATGAGATAGATAGAGGCAGAAATACTCTACAGACATAATGGTTCTCACAGCTGAGGATTTGTTACAGTGTATCCAGTCTAGATCCTTGTTAGGCTACATTCGCTTCTGCCTTGGCTTCCATGATGGTGTCCCTCATTTTGCTGCATTGTTTTATCTGTGACTGACAGAACGGCTGATGCAGATGTGAATTTGGCTGCGCTGATACACTGTAGCAAATGATCAGGCCAGTATAGAGACTTGTATGGACAGTCTGCAGTAATACAGCTGTGTGAGCTCTACAAGGTCCGGACACGACTCTCTGATCACTGACTGATAATTCTGCTCTATTTACCTGCGCCCGGACGCCGCCCCTTTAAACACCCAATTAGGGCGTTAAACATTTCGCACCCAAACAATGTTTTTCGTTGTTTCCACAAGTTGATTAATTACTTTTGCACTAATTAGTTTGGAGCCTTCTCTTTGTGTCTAGTGGATTAACCCTTTCATACAGCAGCAGATGATTATGGTGCAGCAGATGTGACCAATGCGCGAGGTTAATCCGTGTGGCGCGGCCGCTCTCCAGTAATCGCCATATCCTGCTGACACCATTACCTACATCTAGGGGGAGACTTCATGTGAACGAGGCCTAAGAGCGGCAGGGACAGTCCCCGCTGTGTGGGGTTCAGGCTGTGAGCAGTGCATGATGGGAGATTATATTACAGGCACATATTATGGAGATGGTGGCCGAACCCGCTAATTCCAGGAAGACTGGCCGACCATCTATTGTGTACACAGCGGTCTCCGCCCTCCGCAGTGGTCTATAGCACACAAAGAAAGGATTGGGCATGTTGGATTTCAGCACACCCTGTCCTTAGTCTGTGGGAGATAGCAATTGCCAAAAGTGCCTGCAGGAGGACAGGGGGGCCTACAGAGTGGCTGGGGGGTCTGTAGGAGGGCAGGAGAGTCTTCAGGAGGGTCTGTAGCAGGGCAGGAGAGTCTTCAGGGGGGTCTGTAGGAGGACAGGGGGCCTACAGAGTGGCCGGGGGGTCTGTAGGAGGGCAGGAGAGTCTTCAGGAGGGTCTGTAGGAGGACAGGGGGGCCTACAGAGTGACCGGGGGTCTGTAGGAGGGCAGGAGAGTCTTCAGGAGGGTCTGTAGGAGGACAGGAGAGTCTTCAGGAGGGTCTGTAGGAGGACAGGGGGGCCTACAGAGTGACCGTGGGGGTCTGTAGGAGGGCAGGAGAGTATTCAGGAGGGTCTGTAGGAGGACAGGGGGGCCTACAGAGTGGCCGGGCGGTCTGTAGGAGGGCAGGAGAGTCTTCAGGAGGGTCTGTAGGAGGACAGGGGGGCCTACAGAGTGGCCGGGGGGTCTGTAGGAGGGCAGGAGAGTCTTCAGGGGGGTCTGTAGGAGGACAGGGGGGCCTACATAGTGGCCGGGGGGTCTGTAGGAGGGCAGGAGAGTCTTCAGGGGGGTCTGTAGGAGGACAGGGGGCCTACAGAGTGGCCGAGGGGTCTGTAGGAGGGCAGGAGAGTATTCAGGAGGGTCTGTAGGAGGACAGGAGAGTCTTCAGGAGGGTCTGTAGGAGGACAGGGGGGCCTACAGAGTGACCGAGGGGTCTGTAGGAGGGCAGGAGAGTATTCAGGAGGGTCTGTAGGAGGACAGGGGGGCCTACAGAGTGGCCGGGGGGTCTGTAGGAGGGCAGGAGAGTCTTCAGGAGGGTCTGTAGGAGGACAGGGGGGCCTACAGAGTGGCCGGGGGGTCTGTAGGAGGGCAGGAGAGTCTTCAGGGGGGTCTGTAGGAGGACAGGGGGGCCTACAGAGTGACCGTGGGGGTCTGTAGGAGGGCAGGAGAGTCTTCAGGAGGGTCTGTAGGAGGACAGGGGGGCATACAGAGTGGCCGGGGGGTCTGTAGGAGGGCAGGAGAGTCTTCAGGGGGGTCTTTAGGAGGACAGGGGGCCCACAGAATGACCGTGGGGTCTGTAGAAGGGCAGGAGAGTCTTCAGGGGGGTCTGTAGGAGGGCAGGAGAGTCTTCAGGAGGGTCTGTAGGAGGACAGGGTGGCCTACAGAGTGACCGGGGGTCTGTAGGAGGGCAGGAGAGTCTTCAGGAGGGTCTGTAGGAGGACAGGGGGGCCTACAGAGTGGCCGGGGGGTCTGTAGGAGGGCAGGAGAGTATTCAGGAGGGTCTGTAGGAGGACAGGGGGGCCTACAGAGTGACCGGGGGGTCTGTAGGAGGGCAGGAGAGTCTTCAGGAGGGTCTGTAGGAGGACAGGGGGGCCTACAGAGTGACCGGGGGGTCTGTAGGAGGGCAGGAGAGTCTTCAGGAGGGTCTGTAGGAGGACAGGGGGGCCTACAGAGTGACCGGGGGGTCTGTAGGAGGGCAGGAGAGTCTTCAGGGGGGTCTGTAGGAGGACAGGGGGGGCCTACAGAGTGGCCGGGCGGTCTGTAGGAGGGCAGGAGAGTCTTCAGGGGGGTCTTTAGGAGGACAGGGGGCCTACAGAATGACCGTGGGGTCTGTAGAAGGGCAGGAGAGTCTTCAGGGGGGTCTGTAGGAGGGCAGGAGAGTCTTCAGGAGGGTCTGTAGGAGGACAGGGGGGCCTACAGAGTGACCGTGGGGGTCTGTAGGAGGGCAGGAGAGTATTCAGGAGGGTCTGTAGGAGGACAGGGGGCCTACAGAGTGACCGTGGGGGTCTGTAGGAGGGCAGGAGAGTCTTCAGGGGGGTCTGTAGGAGGACAGGGGGGCCTACAGAGTGACCGGGGGTCTGTAGGAGGGCAGGAGAGTCTTCAGGAGGGTCTGTAGGAGGACAGGGGGGCCTACAGAGTGGCCGGGGGGTCTGTAGGAGGGCAGGAGAGTCTTCAGGAGGGTCTGTAGGAGGACAGGGGGGCCTACAGAGTGACCGGGGGGTCTGTAGGAGGGCAGGAGAGTCTTCAGGAGGGTCTGTAGGAGGACAGGGGGGCCTACAGAGTGACCGGGGGTCTGTAGGAGGGCAGGAGAGTCTTCAGGAGGGTCTGTAGGAGGACAGGGGGGCCTACAGAGTGACCGGGGGGTCTGTAGGAGGGCAGGAGAGTCTTCAGGAGGGTCTGTAGGAGGGCAGGAGAGTATTCAGGAGGGTCTGTAGGAGGACAGGGGGCCTACAGAGTGACCGTGGGGGTCTGTAGGAGGGCAGGAGAGTCTTCAGGAGGGTCTGTAGGAGGACAGGGGGGCCTCACAGAGTGACCGGGGGTCTGTAGGAGGGCAGGAGAGTCTTCAGGAGGGTCTGTAGGAGGACAGGGGGGCCTACAGAGTGACCGGGGGGTCTGTAGGAGGGCAGGAGAGTCTTCAGGAGGGTCTGTAGGAGGACAGGGGGGCCTACAGAGTGACCGGGGGGTCTGTAGGAGGGCAGGAGAGTCTTCAGGAGGGTCTGTAGGAGGACAGGGGGGCCTACAGAGTGACCGAGGGGTCTGTAGGAGGGCAGGAGAGTATTCAGGAGGGTCTGTAGGAGGACAGGGGGGCCTACAGAGTGGCCGGGCGGTCTGTAGGAGGGCAGGAGAGTCTTCAGGAGGGTCTGTAGGAGGACAGGGGGGCCTACAGAGTGGCCGGGGGTCTGTAGGAGGGCAGGAGAGTCTTCAGGGGGGTCTTTAGGAGGACAGGGGGCCTACAGAATGACCGTGGGGTCTGTAGAAGGGCAGGAGAGTCTTCAGGGGGGTCTGTAGGAGGGCAGGAGAGTCTTCAGGAGGGTCTGTAGGAGGACAGGGTGGCCTACAGAGTGACCGGGGGTCTGTAGGAGGGCAGGAGAGTCTTCAGGAGGGTCTGTAGGAGGACAGGGGGGCCTACAGAGTGGCCGGGGGGTCTGTAGGAGGGCAGGAGAGTATTCAGGAGGGTCTGTAGGAGGACAGGGGGGCCTACAGAGTGACCGGGGGGTCTGTAGGAGGGCAGGAGAGTCTTCAGGAGGGTCTGTAGGAGGACAGGGGGGCCTACAGAGTGACCGGGGGGTCTGTAGGAGGGCAGGAGAGTCTTCAGGAGGGTCTGTAGGAGGACAGGGGGGCCTACAGAGTGACCGGGGGGTCTGTAGGAGGGCAGGAGAGTCTTCAGGGGGGTCTGTAGGAGGACAGGGGGGCCTACAGAGTGGCCGGGGGGTCTGTAGGAGGGCAGGAGAGTCTTCAGGGGGGTCTGTAGGAGGACAGGGGGGCCTACAGAGTGACCGGGGGGTCTGTAGGAGGGCAGGAGAGTCTTCAGGGGGGTCTGTAGGAGGACAGGGGGGCCTACAGAGTGGCCGGGGGGTCTGTAGGAGGGCAGGAGAGTCTTCAGGGGGGTCTGTAGGAGGGCAGGAGAGTCTTCAGGAGGGTCTGTAGGAGGACAGGGTGGCCTACAGAGTGACCGGGGGTCTGTAGGAGGGCAGGAGAGTCTTCAGGAGGGTCTGTAGGAGGACAGGGGGGCCTACAGAGTGGCCGGGGGGTCTGTAGGGGGACAAGGTTGTGTAGCAGAAGTTTATTTCCCTCTCTCCAATGAAAACACAAGCACACTGAGCTGAGCAGAGCATGCATGTGTCTGGGGGGTATTTGGGAGTGTTTGGCTGACACGGTGTATAGGCAGCTTTGGGGCTGTGCTGCGAGGTCACATATGACAATCTTGGGGTAATAGACTGTTGTCAGTTTCCATGGGTGACCGGCGGGATTATAAGTGAATGGAGACAATGAGAAGAAATAGCTAAAAATCCCTCAGACCCGAAAAGTGAAGCCTTTCCAGAGCGACCTGTAGACTTAACCCTGAAATGTTGTGAGTTAAACCCTGCGGACCCTCCAGGCTGCCCCCTCCCCCCCCGTAGACATACCGCCTGTGGGGCTCTGTATCCACCGCGTATCTCATCGCTCTTCCTGCTGTAATTCTATTTTTTTCTTAACTTCAGAGCTGTGATCCGTAATACTGAGTGCCAGGGCCACAAGACCAGCGCGGCGCCCCCGATCTGCCAGTGATTAGGATTCGCGGCTCCGCGGACGGACTCCGGCAATTAACGGGTAAACGTAATCTCACAAAATTGCTGTTATCTGGAAGGTTTGGAATAATTTGCGTCGCTCCTTATCTATGAAAGATGGATTACCAGTGTTTAGGGAATGGGGGGGGTGCGAGGTGGAATTTAATTAAACGCCCGGAGATTATGAATATGGATGAACTTTGGGACAGTCGCGCCTCCAATGGCTGGAATAGAATCAAGTCTTTAATCTGAAGACATTAGGCGCTGAGCGGTGTGCGAGGCGTCAGACCCGCCGGCGTCTCCTCTGCCCCGTTCACTGTCAGTCCTCCCGGCCGAGCAGGGTTACATTCGCCGCCCCTGATTTCATGTTATGTGACCTACATCCCAGGGCGTCTGTAGGTGGATGTACGGATATCGCTCCATATTCACACTGTGATAAGAGGAGCCATGGGCGGCCTTCGCCTCCGTCACAGCAAGTAGAAGGTTTTTCTGCATTTTTTTTTTACTTTGCCCGCCAGGAAGTATTAGGATATCAGCCTGGTCTGGTACAAGATTATGTCCGACATCTTCAACATTATCAGGATCTCTGCTGGCAGGAGCTGTGCTCATCCAGGGGGAGAAACCAGTCCTGACCTTATACTTCCACTGGTGAGGGTTTGGTACAGTTGCGTCCAGTCAGGACAGTCCTTTGTGATGTTGTGAAGTATACGTCAGAGGTATGTGTCAGGAGGATGGACGCTGCTGTGTCTGTATACAGAGCCATCCGTCACCTATAGGCTCCTATGTTACTAAAGTACAGAGCATGCCGTATACATCGTCTATATGGAATAGCCTAGTCTGCTCTAATCCTCTTAACGTCTTGTATGGGGGCTGTAGGTACGTCCTGTATATGTGCCAGGAGCAGACATCAGCAGCTGAAATGTCTCCCGAGAGTTTGTTACAGTGTATCAGTGCAGCTAGACTGTGTCTATACTGGATACAGCTCATATATGGGAAGTGTTAGATCAGGATGTAAAGAATATTCAGCAAGCAGAGGTCTGGAAAGTCAGACACAAGCTCCAGTATGATGGAAATGGCCGATGACAAGTCCTTTAACCCTCTGTGGGGTGGTTTGCTGCAGTATTTGCCCTTTTGTCTGACCTGTCTCTTCCTTGCTGCGTCTTCACTATACGGCGCTTCCTCTTACGTCACGTGCACTTGTCAGACTTTTGCCATTCCTGTATTTCCACCCATGTGAGAGCCAGAGCGCTTCAGATTTTAGGTAGTGATTTTTTGAGAGTGTCCAGAGCTTGTGGCAGTCGTACAGCTGATGGCGGGCAATGAATATGTCTCCTGACGGAGGAGCCTCGCACCGTATCAGCGAGATGTACACTAAGCAGGAAGGATGGGTGCAATGGCTGGCACTAATACATGCTGGTTTCTTGCCCCCTGGTACAGAGTTCCGGCCTTTACTTGCCCCCGGGTCTCGTCTTCTGCTCTTCTACCTATCCTAATGAGTTATGGCAACAGCCATTGTGAGCTGGGGGGGTTTGTGCAGCCGCTCTGACCCACTTCCTGGACGTCCCTACTGGAAATGAGAGCAGGACGCCTCCGCCGCCGACAGCTGGGTTTTCCTTTTCTTTCCATAATCCTGGGCAGCTCAGCCATTTGCAACAAGAACCCGGAGCTCAGGAGCGCAGGCAAGGATTGTTGTCAGGGATCATACATGGAGGCAGACAGGCCCGCACCCTCCGCACATGACAGCCACATACATTAATAAAGACTTTGGGGACAAAAGCTCCCACCCTGCACCTCTGAGTGACAGCCGCATGTCTGCTGTGTGCAGCCACAAAGCCATTGAGGCAGAATTATTCATCTCCAATAATAATAATAATAACCTTAAAGTGACAGGAACAGGAGGATTGATGTCTGCAGCACGCACCGCCCAACAGCTTATCGTGGCCACTGCATGTCAGCTGCAGGGGTTAATGAAACCCGTCTGAAATAATCCCAATGCATTGGGTGAAGTAATTGCATTTGGTTATGCTTGGGCGGCCATCATTAAAGATCTGTCCACAGCGCCCTGTGAAGGAGACGCGATATACTGTGCGCCCAGAATCCAGCGCTCCATGCGTGTTAGATCAGTGCCCTAAGCCTGAAGTATATAGTATACATATAGGATGGATCACTAGGCCAGAGGTATATAGTATACATATAGGATGGATCACTAGGCCAGAGGTATATAGTATACATATAGGATAGATCGCTAGGCCAGAGGTATATAGTATACATATAGGATAGATCGCTAGGCCAGAGGTATATAGTATACATAGAGGATGGATCACTAGGCCAGAGGTATATAGTATACATATAGGATAGATCGCTAGGCCAGAGGTATATAGTATACATAGAGGAAGGATCGCTAGGCCAGAGGTATATAGTATACATATAGGATAGATCGCTAGGCCAGAGGTATATAGTATACATATAGGATAGATCACTAGGCCAGAGGTATATAGTATACATAGAGGAAGGATCGGCTAGGCCAGAGGTATATAGTATACATAGAGGATAGATCGCTAGGCCAGAGGTATATAGTATACATAGAGGATAGATCGCTAGGCCAGAGGTATATAGTATACATAGAGGAAGGATCGCTAGGCCAGAGGTATATAGTATACATATAGGATAGATCGCTAGGCCAGAGGTATATAGTATACATATAGGATAGATCACTAGGCCAGAGGTATATAGTATACATAGAGGAAGGATCGCTAGGCCAGAGGTATATAGTATACATATAGGATAGATCGCTAGGCCAGAGGTATATAGTATACATATAGGATGGATCACTAGGCCAGAGGTATATAGTATACATATAGGATGGATCACTAGGCCAGAGGTATATAGTATACATATAGGATAGATCGCTAGGCCAGAGGTATATAGTATACATAGAGGATGGATCACTAGGCCAGAGGTATATAGTATACATATAGGATAGATCGCTAGGCCAGAGGTATACAGTATACATAGAGGAAGGATCACTAGGCCAGAGGTATATAGTATACATATAGGATGGATCACTAGGCCAGAGGTATATAGTATACATATAGGATAGATCGCTAGGCCAGAGGTATATAGTATACATATAGGATAGATCGCTAGGCCAGAGGTATATAGTATACATATAGGATAGATCACTAGGCCAGAGGTATATAGTATACATATAGGATAGATCACTAGGCCAGAGGTATATAGTATACATATAGGATAGATCGCTAGGCCAGAGGTATATAGTATACATATAGGATAGATCGCTAGGCCAGAGGTATATAGTATACATATAGGATGGATCACTAGGCCAGAGGTATATAGTATACATATAGGATAGATCGCTAGGCCAGAGGTATATAGCATACATATAGGATGGATCACTAGGCCAGAGGTATATAGTATACATATAGGATAGATCGCTAGGCCAGAGGTATATAGTATACATAGAGGATGGATCACTAGGCCAGAGGTATATAGTATACATATAGGATAGATCGCTAGGCCAGAGGTATATAGTATACATAGAGGAAGGATCGCTAGGCCAGAGGTATATAGTATACATAGAGGATAGATCGCTAGGCCAGAGGTATATAGTATACATAGAGGATAGATCGCTAGGCCAGAGGTATATAGTATACATAGAGGATAGATCGCTAGGCCAGAGGTATATAGTATACATAGAGGAAGGATCGCTAGGCCAGAGGTATATAGTATACATATAGGATAGATCACTAGGCCAGAGGTATATAGTATACATATAGGATAGATCACTAGGCCAGAGGTATATAGTATACATAGAGGATAGATCACTAGTCCAGAGGTATATAGTATACATATAGGATAGATCGCTAGGCCAGAGGTATATAGTATACATATAGGATAGATCACTAGGCCAGAGGTATATAGTATACATATAGGATAGATCGCTAGGCCAGAGGTATATAGTATACATATAGGATGGATCACTAGGCCAGAGGTATATAGTATACATAGAGGAAGGATCACTAGGCCAGAGGTATATAGTATACATATAGGATAGATAGCTAGGCCAGAGGTATATAGTATACGTAGAGGAAGGATCGCTAGGCCAGAGGTATATAGTATACATAGAGGAAGGATCACTAGACCAGAAGTATATAGTATACATAGAGGAAGGATCACTAGGCCAGAGGTATATAGTATACATAGAGGATAGATCGCTAGGCCAGAGGTATATAGTATACATAGAGGAAGGATCACTAGGCCAGAGGTATATAGTATACATATAGGATAGATCGCTAGGCCAGAGGTATATAGTATACATATAGGATAGATCACTAGGCCAGAGGTATATAGTATACATAGAGGAAGGATCGCTAGGCCAGAGGTATATAGTATACATATAGGATAGATGCTAGGCCAGAGGTATATAGTATACGTAGAGGAAGGATCGCTAGGCCAGAGGTATATAGTATACATAGAGGAAGGATCACTAGACCAGAAGTATATAGTATACATAGAGGAAGGATCACTAGGCCAGAGGTATATAGTATACATAGAGGATAGATCGCTAGGCCAGAGGTATATAGTATACATATAGGATAGATCGCTAGGCCAGAGGTATATAGTATACATATAGGATAGATCGCTAGGCCAGAGGTATATAGTATACATATAGGATAGATCGCTAGGCCAGAGGTATATAGTATACATATAGGATAGATCGCTAGACCAGCGGTATATAGTATACATATAGGATAGATCACTAGGCCAGAGGTATATAGTATACATATAGGATAGATCGCTAGGCCAGAGGTATATAGTATACATATAGGATGGATCGCTAGGCCAGAGGTATATAGTATACATAGAGGATAGATCGCTAGGCCAGAGGTATATACTATACATATAGGATAGATCGCTAGACCAGAGGTATATAGTATACATAGAGGATAGATCACTAGGCCAGAGGTATATAGTATACATATAGGATAGATCGCTAGGCCAGAGGTATATAGTATACATATAGGATAGATCGCTAGGCCAGAGGTATATAGTATACATATAGGATGGATCACTAGGCCAGAGGTATATAGTATACATAGAGGATAGATCGCTAGGCCAGAGGTATATAGTATACATAGAGGATAGATCACTAGGCCAGAGGTATATAGTATACATATAGGATAGATCGCTAGGCCAGAGGTATATAGTATACATAGAGGAAGGATCGCTAGGCCAGAGGTATATAGTATACATAGAGGAAGGATCGCTAGGCCAGAGGTATATAGTATACATATAGGATAGATCGCTAGGCCAGAGATATATAGTATACATATAGGATAGATCACTAGGCCAGAGGTATATAGTATACATAGAGGATAGATCGCTAGGCCAGAGGTATATAGTATACATAGAGGATAGATCGCTAGGCCAGAGGTATATAGTATACATATAGGATAGATCACTAGGCCAGAGGTATATAGTATACATAGAGGAAGGATCGCTAGGCCAGAGGTATATAGTATACATAGAGGATAGATCACTAGGCCAGAGGTATATAGTATACATAGAGGAAGGATCACTAGGCCAGAGGTATATAGTATACATAGAGGATAGATCGCTAGGCCAGAGGTATATACTATACATATAGGATAGATCACTAGGCCAGAGGTATATAGTATACATATAGGATAGATCACTAGGCCAGAGGTATATAGTATACATATAGGATAGATCGCTAGGCCAGAGGTATATAGTATACATAGAGGAAGGATCACTAGACCAGAGGTATATAGTATACATAGAGGATAGATCGCTAGGCCAGAGGTATATAGTATACATAGAGGAAGGATCGCTAGGCCAGAGGTATATAGTATACATATAGGATAGATCGCTAGGCCAGAGGTATATAGTATACATAGAGGATAGATCACTAGGCCAGAGGTATATAGTATACATATAGGATAGATCGCTAGGCCAGAGGTATATAGTATACATAGAGGAAGGATCGCTAGGCCAGAGGTATATAGTATACATATAGGATAGATCGCTAGGCCAGAGGTATATAGTATACATATAGGATAGATCGCTAGGCCAGAGGTATATAGTATACATAGAGGAAGGATCGCTAGGCCAGAGGTATATAGTATACATATAGGATAGATCCCTAGGCCAGAGGTATATAGTATACATATAGGATAGATCACTAGGCCAGAGGTATATAGTATACATATAGGATAGATCGCTAGGCCAGAGGTATATAGTATACATAGAGGATAGATCACTAGGCCAGAGGTATATAGTATACATATAGGATAGATCCCTAGGCCAGAGGTATATAGTATACATATAGGAAGGATCACTAGGCCAGAGGTATATAGTATACATAGAGGATAGATCACTAGGCCAGAGGTATATAGTATACATAGAGGAAGGATCGCTAAACCAGAGGTATATAGTATACATATAGGATAGATAGCTAGGCCAGAGGTATATAGTATACATAGAGGAAGGATCGCTAGGCCAGAGGTATATAGTATACATATAGGATAGATTGCTAGACCAGAAGTATATAGTATACATAGAGGATAGATCACTAGGCCAGAGGTATATAGTATACATAGAGGATAGATCGCTAGACTAGAGATATATAGTATACATATAGGATAGATCACTAGACCAGAGGTATATAGTATACATATAGGATAGATCGCTAGGCCAGAGGTATATAGTATACATAGAGGATAGATCGCTAGGCCAGAGGTATATAGTATACATATAGGATAGATCGCTAGGCCAGAGGTATATAGTATACATAGAGGAAGGATCACTAGGCCAGAGGTATATAGTATACATAGAGGAAGGATCGCTAGGCCAGAGGTATATAGTATACATATAGGAAGGATCACTAGGCCAGAGGTATATAGTATACATAAAGGATAGATCACTAGGCCAGAGGTATATAGTATACATATAGAATAGATCACTAGGCCAGAGGTATATAGTATACATATAGGATAGATCGCTAGGCCAGAGGTATATAGTATACATATAGGATAGATCGCTAGGCCAGAGGTATATAGTATACATATAGGAAGGATCACTAGGCCAGAGGTATATAGTATACATATAGGAAGGATCACTAGGCCAGAGGTATATAGTATACATATAGGATAGATCGCTAGGCCAGAAGTATATAGTATACATAGAGGATAGATCGCTAGGCCAGAGGTATATAGTATACATAGAGGATAGATCGCTAGGCCAGAGGTATATAGTATACATAGAGGAAGGATCACTAGGCCAGAGGTATATAGTATACATATAGGATAGATCGCTAGGCCAGAAGTATATAGTATACATAGAGGATAGATCGCTAGGCCAGAGGTATATAGTATACATAGAGGATAGATCACTAGGCCAGAGGTATATAGTATACATAGAGGATAGATCACTAGGCCAGAGGTATATAGTATACATAGAGGATAGATCGCTAGGCCAGAGGTATATAGTATACATATAGGATAGATCACTAGGCCAGAGGTATATAGTATACATATAGGAAGGATCACTAGGCCAGAGGTATATAGTATACATATAGGATAGATCGCTAGGCCAGAGGTATATAGTATACATATAGGATAGATCGCTAGGCCAGAGGTATATAGTATACATAGAGGAAGGATCGCTAGGCCAGAGGTATATAGTATACATATAGGATAGATCCCTAGGCCAGAGGTATATAGTATACATATAGGATAGATCACTAGGCCAGAGGTATATAGTATACATATAGGATAGATCGCTAGGCCAGAGGTATATAGTATACATAGAGGATAGATCACTAGGCCAGAGGTATATAGTATACATATAGGATAGATCCCTAGGCCAGAGGTATATAGTATACATATAGGAAGGATCACTAGGCCAGAGGTATATAGTATACATAGAGGATAGATCACTAGGCCAGAGGTATATAGTATACATAGAGGAAGGATCGCTAAACCAGAGGTATATAGTATACATATAGGATAGATAGCTAGGCCAGAGGTATATAGTATACATAGAGGAAGGATCGCTAGGCCAGAGGTATATAGTATACATATAGGATAGATTGCTAGACCAGAAGTATATAGTATACATAGAGGATAGATCACTAGGCCAGAGGTATATAGTATACATAGAGGATAGATCGCTAGACTAGAGATATATAGTATACATATAGGATAGATCACTAGACCAGAGGTATATAGTATACATATAGGATAGATCGCTAGGCCAGAGGTATATAGTATACATAGAGGATAGATCGCTAGGCCAGAGGTATATAGTATACATATAGGATAGATCGCTAGGCCAGAGGTATATAGTATACATAGAGGAAGGATCACTAGGCCAGAGGTATATAGTATACATAGAGGAAGGATCGCTAGGCCAGAGGTATATAGTATACATATAGGAAGGATCACTAGGCCAGAGGTATATAGTATACATAAAGGATAGATCACTAGGCCAGAGGTATATAGTATACATATAGAATAGATCACTAGGCCAGAGGTATATAGTATACATATAGGATAGATCACTAGCCAGAGGTATATAGTATACATATAGGAAGGATCACTAGGCCAGAGGTATATAGTATACATATAGGATAGATCGCTAGGCCAGAAGTATATAGTATACATAGAGGATAGATCGCTAGGCCAGAGGTATATAGTATACATAGAGGAAGGATCACTAGGCCAGAGGTATATAGTATACATATAGGATAGATCGCTAGGCCAGAAGTATATAGTATACATAGAGGATAGATCGCTAGGCCAGAGGTATATAGTATACATAGAGGATAGATCACTAGGCCAGAGGTATATAGTATACATAGAGGATAGATCACTAGGCCAGAGGTATATAGTATACATATAGGATAGATCGCTAGGCCAGAGGTATATAGTATACATATAGGATAGATCACTAGGCCAGAGGTATATAGTATACATATAGGAAGGATCACTAGGCCAGAGGTATATAGTATACATATAGGATAGATCACTAGGCCAGAGGTATATAGTATACATAGAGGAAGGATCACTAGGCCAGAGGTATATAGTATACATAGAGGAAGGATCGCTAGGCCAGAGGTATATAGTATACATATAGGATAGATCACTAGGCCAGAGGTATATAGTATACATATAGGATAGATCGCTAGGCCAGAGGTATATAGTATACATATAGGATAGATCGCTAGACCAGAGGTATATAGTATACATATAGGATAGATCACTAGACCAGAGGTATATAGTATACATAGAGGAAGGATCACTAGACCAGAGGTATATAGTATACATAGAGGAAGGATCGCTAGGCCAGAGGTATATAGTATACATATAGGATAGATCACTAGATCAGAGGTATATAGTATACATAGAGGAAGGATCACTAGGCCAGAGGTATATAGTATACATATAGGATAGATCGCTAGGCCAGAGGTATATAGTATACATAGAGGAAGGATCGCTAGGCCAGAGGTATATAGTATACATATAGGATAGATCGCTAGGCCAGAGGTATATAGTATACATAGAGGATAGATCGCTAGGCCAGAGGTATATAGTATACATAGAGGATAGATCGCTAGGCCAGAGGTATATAGTATACATAGAGGAAGGATCACTAGGCCAGAGGTATATAGTATACATAGAGGATAGATCGCTAGGCCAGAGGTATATAGTATACATATAGAATAGATCGCTAGGCCAGAGGTATATAGTATACATAGAGGATGGATCACTAGGCCAGAGGTATATAGTATACATATAGGATAGATCGCTAGGCCAGAGGTATACAGTATACATAGAGGAAGGATCACTAGGCCAGAGGTATATAGTATACATATAGGATGGATCACTAGGCCAGAGGTATATAGTATACATATAGGATGGATCACTAGGCCAGAGGTATATAGTATACATATAGGATAGATCGCTAGGCCAGAGGTATATAGTATACATATAGGATAGATCGCTAGGCCAGAGGTATATAGTATACATATAGGATGGATCACTAGGCCAGAGGTATATAGTATACATATAGGATAGATCACTAGGCCAGAGGTATATAGTATACATATAGGATAGATCGCTAGGCCAGAGGTATATAGTATACATATAGGATAGATCGCTAGGCCAGAGGTATATAGTATACATATAGGATGGATCACTAGGCTAGAGGTATATAGTATACATATAGGATAGATCGCTAGGCCAGAGGTATATAGCATACATATAGGATGGATCACTAGGCCAGAGGTATATAGTATACATATAGGATAGATCGCTAGGCCAGAGGTATATAGTATACATAGAGGATGGATCACTAGGCCAGAGGTATATAGTATACATATAGGATAGATCGCTAGGCCAGAGGTATATAGTATACATAGAGGAAGGATCGCTAGGCCAGAGGTATATAGTATACATAGAGGATAGATCGCTAGGCCAGAGGTATATAGTATACATAGAGGATAGATCGCTAGGCCAGAGGTATATAGTATACATAGAGGATAGATCGCTAGGCCAGAGGTATATAGTATACATAGAGGAAGGATCGCTAGGCCAGAGGTATATAGTATACATATAGGATAGATCACTAGGCCAGAGGTATATAGTATACATATAGGATAGATCACTAGGCCAGAGGTATATAGTATACATAGAGGATAGATCACTAGTCCAGAGGTATATAGTATACATATAGGATAGATCGCTAGGCCAGAGGTATATAGTATACATATAGGATAGATCACTAGGCCAGAGGTATATAGTATACATATAGGATAGATCGCTAGGCCAGAGGTATATAGTATACATATAGGATGGATCACTAGGCCAGAGGTATATAGTATACATATAGGATAGATCGCTAGGCCAGAGGTATATAGTATACATAGAGGAAGGATCGCTAGGCCAGAGGTATATAGTATACATAGAGGATAGATCGCTAGGCCAGAGGTATATAGTATACATAGAGGATAGATCGCTAGGCCAGAGGTATATAGTATACATAGAGGAAGGATCGCTAGGCCAGAGGTATATAGTATACATATAGGATAGATCACTAGGCCAGAGGTATATAGTATACATATAGGATAGATCACTAGGCCAGAGGTATATAGTATACATAGAGGATAGATCACTAGTCCAGAGGTATATAGTATACATATAGGATAGATCGCTAGGCCAGAGGTATATAGTATACATATAGGATAGATCACTAGGCCAGAGGTATATAGTATACATATAGGATAGATCGCTAGGCCAGAGGTATATAGTATACATATAGGATGGATCACTAGGCCAGAGGTATATAGTATACATAGAGGAAGGATCACTAGGCCAGAGGTATATAGTATACATATAGGATAGATCGCTAGGCCAGAGGTATATAGTATACATAGAGGAAGGATCGCTAGGCCAGAGGTATATAGTATACATAGAGGATAGATCGCTAGGCCAGAGGTATATAGTATACATATAGGATAGATCGCTAGGCCAGAGGTATATAGTATACAGAGAGGAAGGATCGCTAGGCCAGAGGTATATAGTATACATATAGGATAGATCGCTAGGCCAGAAGTATATAGTATACATATAGGATAGATCGCTAGGCCAGAGGTATATAGTATACATATAGGATAGATCGCTAGGCCAGAGGTATATAGTATACATATAGGATAGATCGCTAGGCCAGAGGTATATAGTATATATATAGGATAGATCACTAGGCCAGAGGTATATAGTATACATATAGGATAGATCACTAGGCCAGAGGTATATAGTATACATATAGGATAGATCGCTAGGCCAGAGGTATATAGTATACATATAGGATAGATCGCTAGGCCAGAGGTATATAGTATACATATAGGATAGATCGCTAGGCCAGAGGTATATAGTATACATAGAGGAAGGATCGCTAGGCCAGAGGTATATAGTATACATATAGGATAGATCGCTAGGCCAGAGGTATATAGTATACATAGAGGATAGATCGCTAGGCCAGAGGTATATAGTATACATAGAGGATAGATCACTAGGCCAGAGGTATATAGTATACATATAGGATAGATCGCTAGGCCAGAGGTATATAGTATACATATAGGATAGATCACTAGGACAGAGGTATATAGTATACATAGAGGAAGGATCGCTAGGCCAGAGGTATATAGTATACATATAGGATAGATCGCTAGGCCAGAGGTATATAGTATACGTAGAGGAAGGATCGCTAGGCCAGAGGTATATAGTATACATAGAGGAAGGATCACTAGACCAGAAGTATATAGTATACATAGAGGAAGGATCACTAGGCCAGAGGTATATAGTATACAT
This sequence comes from Leptodactylus fallax, assembly GCA_947044405.1. NCBI lineage: Eukaryota > Metazoa > Chordata > Amphibia > Anura > Leptodactylidae > Leptodactylus > Leptodactylus fallax. The sequence goes on along the minus strand of CAMRHE010000747.1, from coordinate 191,716 downwards.
AGAGGATAGATCGCTAGGCCAGAGGTATATAGTATACATAGAGGAAGGATCACTAGGCCAGAGGTATATAGTATACATATAGGATAGATCGCTAGGCCAGAGGTATATAGTATACATATAGGATAGATCACTAGGCCAGAGGTATATAGTATACATAGAGGAAGGATCGCTAGGCCAGAGGTATATAGTATACATATAGGATAGATCGCTAGGCCAGAGGTATATAGTATACGTAGAGGAAGGATCGCTAGGCCAGAGGTATATAGTATACATAGAGGAAGGATCACTAGACCAGAAGTATATAGTATACATAGAGGAAGGATCACTAGGCCAGAGGTATATAGTATACATAGAGGATAGATCGCTAGGCCAGAGGTATATAGTATACATATAGGATAGATCGCTAGGCCAGAGGTATATAGTATACATATAGGATAGATCGCTAGGCCAGAGGTATATAGTATACATATAGGATAGATCGCTAGGCCAGAGGTATATAGTATACATATAGGATAGATCGCTAGACCAGCGGTATATAGTATACATATAGGATAGATCACTAGGCCAGAGGTATATAGTATACATATAGGATAGATCGCTAGGCCAGAGGTATATAGTATACATATAGGATGGATCGCTAGGCCAGAGGTATATAGTATACATAGAGGATAGATCGCTAGGCCAGAGGTATATACTATACATATAGGATAGATCGCTAGACCAGAGGTATATAGTATACATAGAGGATAGATCACTAGGCCAGAGGTATATAGTATACATATAGGATAGATCGCTAGGCCAGAGGTATATAGTATACATATAGGATAGATCGCTAGGCCAGAGGTATATAGTATACATATAGGATGGATCACTAGGCCAGAGGTATATAGTATACATAGAGGATAGATCGCTAGGCCAGAGGTATATAGTATACATAGAGGATAGATCACTAGGCCAGAGGTATATAGTATACATATAGGATAGATCGCTAGGCCAGAGGTATATAGTATACATAGAGGAAGGATCGCTAGGCCAGAGGTATATAGTATACATAGAGGAAGGATCGCTAGGCCAGAGGTATATAGTATACATATAGGATAGATCGCTAGGCCAGAGATATATAGTATACATATAGGATAGATCACTAGGCCAGAGGTATATAGTATACATAGAGGATAGATCGCTAGGCCAGAGGTATATAGTATACATAGAGGATAGATCGCTAGGCCAGAGGTATATAGTATACATATAGGATAGATCACTAGGCCAGAGGTATATAGTATACATAGAGGAAGGATCGCTAGGCCAGAGGTATATAGTATACATAGAGGATAGATCACTAGGCCAGAGGTATATAGTATACATAGAGGAAGGATCACTAGGCCAGAGGTATATAGTATACATAGAGGATAGATCGCTAGGCCAGAGGTATATACTATACATATAGGATAGATCACTAGGCCAGAGGTATATAGTATACATATAGGATAGATCACTAGGCCAGAGGTATATAGTATACATATAGGATAGATCGCTAGGCCAGAGGTATATAGTATACATAGAGGAAGGATCACTAGACCAGAGGTATATAGTATACATAGAGGATAGATCGCTAGGCCAGAGGTATATAGTATACATAGAGGAAGGATCGCTAGGCCAGAGGTATATAGTATACATATAGGATAGATCGCTAGGCCAGAGGTATATAGTATACATAGAGGATAGATCACTAGGCCAGAGGTATATAGTATACATATAGGATAGATCGCTAGGCCAGAGGTATATAGTATACATAGAGGAAGGATCGCTAGGCCAGAGGTATATAGTATACATATAGGATAGATCGCTAGGCCAGAGGTATATAGTATACATATAGGATAGATCGCTAGGCCAGAGGTATATAGTATACATAGAGGAAGGATCGCTAGGCCAGAGGTATATAGTATACATATAGGATAGATCCCTAGGCCAGAGGTATATAGTATACATATAGGATAGATCACTAGGCCAGAGGTATATAGTATACATATAGGATAGATCGCTAGGCCAGAGGTATATAGTATACATAGAGGATAGATCACTAGGCCAGAGGTATATAGTATACATATAGGATAGATCCCTAGGCCAGAGGTATATAGTATACATATAGGAAGGATCACTAGGCCAGAGGTATATAGTATACATAGAGGATAGATCACTAGGCCAGAGGTATATAGTATACATAGAGGAAGGATCGCTAAACCAGAGGTATATAGTATACATATAGGATAGATAGCTAGGCCAGAGGTATATAGTATACATAGAGGAAGGATCGCTAGGCCAGAGGTATATAGTATACATATAGGATAGATTGCTAGACCAGAAGTATATAGTATACATAGAGGATAGATCACTAGGCCAGAGGTATATAGTATACATAGAGGATAGATCGCTAGACTAGAGATATATAGTATACATATAGGATAGATCACTAGACCAGAGGTATATAGTATACATATAGGATAGATCGCTAGGCCAGAGGTATATAGTATACATAGAGGATAGATCGCTAGGCCAGAGGTATATAGTATACATATAGGATAGATCGCTAGGCCAGAGGTATATAGTATACATAGAGGAAGGATCACTAGGCCAGAGGTATATAGTATACATAGAGGAAGGATCGCTAGGCCAGAGGTATATAGTATACATATAGGAAGGATCACTAGGCCAGAGGTATATAGTATACATAAAGGATAGATCACTAGGCCAGAGGTATATAGTATACATATAGAATAGATCACTAGGCCAGAGGTATATAGTATACATATAGGATAGATCGCTAGGCCAGAGGTATATAGTATACATATAGGATAGATCGCTAGGCCAGAGGTATATAGTATACATATAGGAAGGATCACTAGGCCAGAGGTATATAGTATACATATAGGAAGGATCACTAGGCCAGAGGTATATAGTATACATATAGGATAGATCGGTAGGCCAGAAGTATATAGTATACATAGAGGATAGATCGCTAGGCCAGAGGTATATAGTATACATAGAGGATAGATCGCTAGGCCAGAGGTATATAGTATACATAGAGGAAGGATCACTAGGCCAGAGGTATATAGTATACATATAGGATAGATCGCTAGGCCAGAAGTATATAGTATACATAGAGGATAGATCGCTAGGCCAGAGGTATATAGTATACATAGAGGATAGATCACTAGGCCAGAGGTATATAGTATACATAGAGGATAGATCACTAGGCCAGAGGTATATAGTATACATAGAGGATAGATCGCTAGGCCAGAGGTATATAGTATACATATAGGATAGATCACTAGGCCAGAGGTATATAGTATACATATAGGAAGGATCACTAGGCCAGAGGTATATAGTATACATATAGGATAGATCGCTAGGCCAGAGGTATATAGTATACATATAGGATAGATCGCTAGGCCAGAGGTATATAGTATACATAGAGGAAGGATCGCTAGGCCAGAGGTATATAGTATACATATAGGATAGATCCCTAGGCCAGAGGTATATAGTATACATATAGGATAGATCACTAGGCCAGAGGTATATAGTATACATATAGGATAGATCGCTAGGCCAGAGGTATATAGTATACATAGAGGATAGATCACTAGGCCAGAGGTATATAGTATACATATAGGATAGATCCCTAGGCCAGAGGTATATAGTATACATATAGGAAGGATCACTAGGCCAGAGGTATATAGTATACATAGAGGATAGATCACTAGGCCAGAGGTATATAGTATACATAGAGGAAGGATCGCTAAACCAGAGGTATATAGTATACATATAGGATAGATAGCTAGGCCAGAGGTATATAGTATACATAGAGGAAGGATCGCTAGGCCAGAGGTATATAGTATACATATAGGATAGATTGCTAGACCAGAAGTATATAGTATACATAGAGGATAGATCACTAGGCCAGAGGTATATAGTATACATAGAGGATAGATCGCTAGACTAGAGATATATAGTATACATATAGGATAGATCACTAGACCAGAGGTATATAGTATACATATAGGATAGATCGCTAGGCCAGAGGTATATAGTATACATAGAGGATAGATCGCTAGGCCAGAGGTATATAGTATACATATAGGATAGATCGCTAGGCCAGAGGTATATAGTATACATAGAGGAAGGATCACTAGGCCAGAGGTATATAGTATACATAGAGGAAGGATCGCTAGGCCAGAGGTATATAGTATACATATAGGAAGGATCACTAGGCCAGAGGTATATAGTATACATAAAGGATAGATCACTAGGCCAGAGGTATATAGTATACATATAGAATAGATCACTAGGCCAGAGGTATATAGTATACATATAGGATAGATCACTAGCCAGAGGTATATAGTATACATATAGGAAGGATCACTAGGCCAGAGGTATATAGTATACATATAGGATAGATCGCTAGGCCAGAAGTATATAGTATACATAGAGGATAGATCGCTAGGCCAGAGGTATATAGTATACATAGAGGAAGGATCACTAGGCCAGAGGTATATAGTATACATATAGGATAGATCGCTAGGCCAGAAGTATATAGTATACATAGAGGATAGATCGCTAGGCCAGAGGTATATAGTATACATAGAGGATAGATCACTAGGCCAGAGGTATATAGTATACATAGAGGATAGATCACTAGGCCAGAGGTATATAGTATACATATAGGATAGATCGCTAGGCCAGAGGTATATAGTATACATATAGGATAGATCACTAGGCCAGAGGTATATAGTATACATATAGGAAGGATCACTAGGCCAGAGGTATATAGTATACATATAGGATAGATCACTAGGCCAGAGGTATATAGTATACATAGAGGAAGGATCACTAGGCCAGAGGTATATAGTATACATAGAGGAAGGATCGCTAGGCCAGAGGTATATAGTATACATATAGGATAGATCACTAGGCCAGAGGTATATAGTAAACATATAGGATAGATCGCTAGGCCAGAGGTATATAGTATACATATAGGATAGATCGCTAGGCCAGAGGTATATAGTATACATATAGGATAGATCACTAGGCCAGAGGTATATAGTATACATAGAGGAAGGATCACTAGACCAGAGGTATATAGTATACATAGAGGAAGGATCGCTAGGCCAGAGGTATATAGTATACATATAGGATAGATCACTAGATCAGAGGTATATAGTATACATAGAGGAAGGATCACTAGGCCAGAGGTATATAGTATACATATAGGATAGATCGCTAGGCCAGAGGTATATAGTATACATAGAGGAAGGATCGCTAGGCCAGAGGTATATAGTATACATATAGGATAGATCGCTAGGCCAGAGGTATATAGTATACATAGAGGATAGATCGCTAGGCCAGAGGTATATAGTATACATAGAGGATAGATCGCTAGGCCAGAGGTATATAGTATACATAGAGGAAGGATCACTAGGCCAGAGGTATATAGTATACATAGAGGATAGATCGCTAGGCCAGAGGTATATAGTATACATATAGGATAGATCACTAGGCCAGAGGTATATAGTATACATATAGGATAGATCGCTAGGCCAGAGGTATATAGTATACATAGAGGAAAGATCGCTAGGCCAGAGGTATATAGTATACATAGAAGAAGGATCACTAGGCCAGAGGTATATAGTATACATAGAGGAAGGATCGCTAGGCCAGAGGTATATAGTATACATATAGGATAGATCGCTAGGCCAGAGGTATATAGTATACATAGAGGATAGATCACTAGGCCAGAGGTATATAGTATACATAGAGGAAGGATCGCTAGGCCAGAGGTATATAGTATACATAGAGGAAGGGTCACTAGGCCAGAGGTATATAGTATACATATAGGATAGATCGCTAGGCCAGAGGTATATAGTATACATAGAGGATAGATCGCTAGGCCAGAGGTATATAGTATACATATAGGATAGATCGCTAGGCCAGAGGTATATAGTATACATATAGGATAGATCACTAGGCCAGAGATATATAGTATACATAGAGGAAGGATCGCTAGGCCAGAGGTATATAGTATACATAGAGGAAGGATCGCTAGGCCAGAGGTATATAGTATACATATAGGATAGATCGCTAGGCCAGAGGTATATAGTATACATAGAGGAAGGATCACTAGGCCAGAGGTATATAGTATACATAGAGGAAGAGATCACTAGGCCAGAGGTATATAGTATACATAGAGGAAGGATCGCTAGGCCAGAGGTATATAGTATACATATAGGATAGATCACTAGGCCAGAGGTATATAGTATACATATAGGAAGGATCACTAGGCCAGAGGTATATAGGATAGATCACTAGGCCAGAGGTATATAGTATACATATAGGAAGGATCACTAGGCCAGAGGTATATAGTATACATATAGGATAGATCACTAGGCCAGAGGTATATAGTATACATATAGGATAGATCGCTAGGCCAGAGGTATATAGTATACATAGAGGAAGGATCACTAGGCCAGAGGTATATAGTATACATATAGGATAGATCACTAGGCCAGAGGTATATAGTATACATAGAGGAAGGATCACTAGGCCAGAGGTATATAGTATACATAGAGGAAGGATCGCTAGGCCAGAGGTATATAGTATACATAGAGGAAGGATCACTAGGCCAGAGGTATATAGTATACATATAGGATAGATCGCTAGGCCAGATGTATATAGTATACATAGAGGAAGGATCGCTAGGCCAGAGGTATATAGTATACATATAGGATAGATCGCTAGGCCAGAGGTATATAGTATACATAGAGGATAGATCGCTAGGCCAGAGGTATATAGTATACATAGAGGATAGATCGCTAGGCCAGAGGTATATAGTATACATAGAGGAAGGATCACTAGGCCAGAGGTATATAGTATACATAGAGGATAGATCGCTAGGCCAGAGGTATATAGTATACATATAGGATAGATCACTAGGCCAGAGGTATATAGTATACATAGAGGAAGGATCGCTAGGCCAGAGGTATATAGTATGCATATAGGATAGATCGCTAGGCCAGAGGTATATAGTATACATAGAGGATAGATCGCTAGGCCAGAGGTATATAGTATACATAGAGGAAGGATCGCTAGGCCAGAGGTATATAGTATACATAGAGGATAGATCACTAGGCCAGAAGTATATAGTATACATATAGGATAGATCACTAGGCCAGAGGTATATAGTATACATAGAGGAAGGATCGCTAGGCCAGAGGTATATAGTATACATAGAGGAAGGGTCACTAGGCCAGAGGTATATAGTATACATATAGGATAGATCACTAGGCCAGAGGTATATAGTATACATAGAGGAAGGATCACTAGGCCAGAGGTATATAGTATACATAGAGGATAGATCACTAGGCCAGAGGTATATAGTATACATAGAGGAAGGATCGCTAGGCCAGAGGTATATAGTATACATATAGGATAGATCGCTAGGCCAGAGGTATATAGTATACATATAGGATAGATCGCTAGGCCAGAGGTATATAGTATACATAGAGGATAGATCGCTAGGCCAGAGGTATATAGTATACATAGAGGAAGGATCGCTAGGCCAGAGGTATATAGTATACATATAGGATAGATCGCTAGGCCAGAGGTATATAGTATACATATAGGATAGATCGCTAGGCCAGAGGTATATAGTATACATAGAGGATAGATCGCTAGGCCAGAGGTATATAGTATACATATAGGATAGATCGCTAGGCCAGAGGTATATAGTATACATATAGGATAGATCACTAGGCCAGAGGTATATAGTATACATAGGGATAGATCACTAGGCCAGAGGTATATAGTATACATATAGGATAGATCGCTAGGCCAGAGGTATATAGTATACATATAGGATAGATCACTAGGCCAGAGGTATATAGTATACATAGAGGAAGGATCGCTAGGCCAGAGGTATATAGTATACATATAGGATAGATCACTAGGCCAGAGGTATATAGTATACATATAGGATAGATCACTAGGCCAGAGGTATATAGTATACATAGAGGATAGATCGCTAGGCCAGAGGTATATAGTATACATAGAGGAAGGATCGCTAGGCCAGAGGTATATAGTATACATAGAGGAAGGATCGCTAGGCCAGAGGTATATAGTATACATATAGGATAGATCGCTAGGCCAGAGGTATATAGTATACATAGAGGAAGGGTCACTAGGCCAGAGGTATATAGTATACATAGAGGAAGGATCGCTAGGCCAGAGGTATATAGTATACATATAGGATAGATCGCTAGGCCAGAGGTATATAGTATACATAGAGGAAGGATCACTAGGCCAGAGGTACGTATATAGTATACATATAGGATAGATCACTAGGCCAGAGGTATATAGTATACATATAGGATAGATCGCTAGGCCAGAGGTATATAGTATACATATAGGATAGATCGCTAGGCCAGAGGTATATAGTATACATATAGGATAGATCACTAGGCCAGAGGTATATAGTATACATAGAGGAAGGATCGCTAGGCCAGAGGTATATAGTATACATATAGGATAGATCACTAGGCCAGAGGTATATAGTATACATATAGGATAGATCGCTAGGCCAGAGGTATATAGTATACATAGAGGAAGGATCGCTAGGCCAGAGGTATATAGTATACATATAGGATAGATCGCTAGGCCAGAGGTATATAGTATACATAGAGGAAGGATCGCTAGGCCAGAGGTATATAGTATACATATAGGATAGATCGCTAGGCCAGAGGTATATAGTATACATAGAGGAAGGATCGCTAAGCCAGAGGTATATAGTATACATATAGGATAGATCGCTAGGCCAGAGGTATATAGTATACATAGAGTATAGATCGCTAGGCCAGAGGTATATAGTATACATATAGGATAGATCGCTAGGCCAGAGGTATATAGTATACATAGAGGATAGATCGCTAGGCCAGAGGTATATAGTATACATAGAGGATAGATCGCTAGGCCAGAGGTATATAGTATACATATAGGATAGATCGCTAGGCCAGAGGTATATAGTATACATATAGGATAGATCGCTAGGCCAGAGGTATATAGTATACATAGAGGATAGATCGCTAGGCCAGAGGTATATAGTATACATAGAGGAAGGATCACTAGGCCAGAGGTATATAGTATACATAGAGGATAGATCGCTAGGCCAGAGGTATATAGTATACATATAGGATAGATCGCTAGGCCAGAGGTATATAGTATACATATAGGATAGATCGCTAGGCCAGAGGTATATAGTATACATATAGGATAGATCACTAGGCCAGAGGTATATAGTATACATAGAGGATAGATCGCTAAACCAGAGGTATATAGTATACATATAGGATAGATCGCTAGGCCAGAGGTATATAGTATACATAGAGGAAGGATCGCTAGGCCAGAGGTATATAGTATACATAGAGGATAGATCGCTAGGCCAGAGGTATATAGTATACATAGAGGAAGGATCACTAGGCCAGAGGTATATAGTATACATAGAAGATAGATCGCTAGGCCAGAGGTATATAGTATACATAGAGGAAGGATCGCTAGACCAGAAGTATATAGTATACATAGAGGAAGGGTCACTAGGCCAGAGGTATATAGTATACATATAGGATACATCGCTAGGCCAGAGGTATATAGTATACATAGAGGATAGATCGCTAAACCAGAGGTATATAGTATACATATAGGATAGATCGCTAGGCCAGAGGTATATAGTATACATAGAGGAAGGATCGCTAGGCCAGAGGTATATAGTATACATAGAGGAAGGGTCACTAGGCCAGAGGTATATAGTATACATAGAGGAAGGATCACTAGGCCAGAGGTATATAGTATACATAGAGGAAGGGTCACTAGGCCAGAGGTATATAGTATACATAGAGGATAGATCGCTAGGCCAGAGGTATATAGTATACATAGAGGATAGATCACTAGGCCAGAGGTATATAGTATACATAGAGGAAGGATCGCTAGGCCAGAAGTATATAGTATACATAGAGGAAGGGTCACTAGGCCAGAGGTATATAGTATACATAGAGGAAGGATCACTAGGCCAGAGGTATATAGTATACATAGAGGATAGATCGCTAGGCCAGAGGTATATAGTATACATAGAGGATAGATCACTAGGCCAGAGGTATATAGTATACATAGAGGATGGATCGCTAGGCCAGAGGTATATAGTATACATAGAGGAAGGGTCACTAGGCCAGAGGTATATAGTATACATAGAGGAAGGATCACTAGGCCAGAGGTATATAGTATACATATAGGATAGATCGCTAGGCCAGAGGTATATAGTATACATAGAGGAAGGATCGCTAGGCCAGAGGTATATAGTATACATAGAGGATAGATCACTAGGCCAGAGGTATATAGTATACATAGAGGATAGATCACTAGGCCAGAGGTATATAGTATACATATAGGATAGATCGCTAGGCCAGAGGTATATAGTATGCATAGAGGAAGGATCGCTAGGCCAGAGGTATATAGTATACATATAGGATAGATCGCTAGGCCAGAGGTATATAGTATACATAGAGGAAGGATCACTAGGCCAGAGGTATATAGTATACATAGAGGAAGGATCTTTAGGCCAGAGGTATATAGTATACATAGAGGAAGGATCACTAGGCCAGAGGTATATAGTATACATATAGGATACATCGCTAGGCCAGAGGTATATAGTATACATATAGGATAGATCGCTGGACCAGAGGTATATAGTATACATATAGGATAGATCGCTAGGCCAGAGGTATATAGTATACATATAGGATAGATCACTAGGCCAGAGGTATATAGTATACATAGAGGAAGGGTCACTAGGCCAGAGGTATATAGTATACATAGAGGATAGATCGCTAGGCCAGAGGTATATAGTATACATAGAGGAAGGGTCACTAGGCCAGAGGTATATAGTATACATAGAGGATGGATCACTAGGCCAGAGGTATATAGTATACATATAGGATAGATCGCTAGGCCAGAGGTATATAGTATACATAGAGGATAGATCGCTAGGCCAGAGGTATATAGTATACATAGAGGATAGATCACTAGGCCAGAGGTATATAGTATACATAGAGGAAGGATCACTAGGCCAGAGGTATATAGTATACATAGAGGAAGGATCACTAGGCCAGAGGTATATAGTATACATAGAGGATAGATCACTAGGCCAGAAGTATATAGTATACATATAGGATAGATCACTAGGCCAGAGGTATATAGTATACATAGAGGATAGATCACTAGGCCAGAGGTATATAGTATACATAGAGGAAGGATCGCTAGACCAGAAGTATATAGTATACATATAGGATAGATCGCTAGGCCAGAGGTATATAGTATACATAGAGGAAGGGTCACTAGACCAGAGGTATATAGTATACATATAGGATAGATCACTAGGCCAGAGGTATATAGTATACATAGAGGATAGATCACTAGGCCAGAGGTATATAGTATACATATAGGATAGATCACTAGGCCAGAGGTATATAGTATACATATAGGATAGATCACTAGGCCAGAGGTATATAGTATACATAGAGGAAGGATCGCTAGGCCAGAGGTATATAGTATACATAGAGGATAGATCGCTAGGCCAGAGGTATATAGTATACATATAGGATAGATCGCTAGGCCAGAGGTATATAGTATACATAGAGGATAGATCGCTAGGCCAGAGGTATATAGTATACATAGAGGATAGATCGCTAGGCCAGAGGTATATAGTATACATATAGGATAGATCGCTAGGCCAGAGGTATATAGTATACATATAGGATAGATCGCTAGGCCAGAGGTATATAGTATACATAGAGGATAGATCACTAGGCCAGAGGTATATAGTATACATAGAGGATAAATCGCTAGGCCAGAGGTATATAGCATACATAGAGGAAGGATCTCTAGGCCAGAGGTATATAGTATACATAGAGGATAGATCGCTAGGCCAGAGGTATATAGTATACATATAGGATAGATCGCTAGGCCAGAGGTATATAGTATACATATAGGATAGATCGCTAGGCCAGAGGTATATAGTATACATATAGGATAGATCACTAGGCCAGAGGTATATAGTATACATAGAGGATAGATCGCTAAACCAGAGGTATATAGTATACATATAGGATAGATCGCTAGGCCAGAGGTATATAGTATACATAGAGGAAGGATCGCTAGGCCAGAGGTATATAGTATACATAGAGGAAGGTTCACTAGGCCAGAGGTATATAGTATACATATAGGATAGATCACTAGGCCAGAGGTATATAGTATACATAGAGGATAGATCACTAGGCCAGAGGTATATAGTATACATAGAGGATAGATCGCTAGGCCAGAGGTATATAGTATACATATAGGATAGATCGCTAGGCCAGAGGTATATAGTATACATAGAGGAAGGATCACTAGGCCAGAGGTATATAGTATACATAGAGGAAGGATCGCTAGACCAGAAGTATATAGTATACATAGAGGAAGGGTCACTAGGCCAGAGGTATATAGTATACATATAGGATACATCGCTAGGCCAGAGGTATATAGTATACATAGAGGATAGATCGCTAAACCAGAGGTATATAGTATACATATAGGATAGATCGCTAGGCCAGAGGTATATAGTATACATAGAGGAAGGATCGCTAGGCCAGAGGTATATAGTATACATAGAGGAAGGGTCACTAGGCCAGAGGTATATAGTATACATAGAGGAAGGATCACTAGGCCAGAGGTATATAGTATACATAGTGGAAGGATCGCTAGGCCAGAGGTATATAGTATACATAGAGGATAGATCACTAGGCCAGAGGTATATAGTATACATATAGGATAGATCACTAGGCCAGAGGTATATAGTATACATATAGGATAGATCGCTAGGCCAGAGGTATATAGTATGCATAGAGGAAGGATCGCTAGGCCAGAGGTATATAGTATACATAGAGGAAGGATCTTTAGGCCAGAGGTATATAGTATACATAGAGGAAGGATCACTAGGCCAGAGGTATATAGTATACATATAGGATACATCGCTAGGCCAGAGGTATATAGTATACATATAGGATAGATCGCTGGGCCAGAGGTATATAGTATACATAGAGGAAGGATCGCTAGGCCAGAGGTATATAGTATACATATAGGATAGATCGCTAGGCCAGAGGTATATAGTATACATAGAGGATAGATCGCTAGGCCAGAGGTATATAGTATGCATAGAGGAAGGATCGCTAGGCCAGAGGTATATAGTATACATAGAGGAAGGATCTTTAGGCCAGAGGTATATAGTATACATAGAGGAAGGATCACTAGGCCAGAGGTATATAGTATACATATAGGATACATCGCTAGGCCAGAGGTATATAGTATACATATAGGATAGATCGCTGGACCAGAGGTATATAGTATACATATAGGATAGATCGCTAGGCCAGAGGTATATAGTATACATATAGGATAGATCACTAGGCCAGAGGTATATAGTATACATAGAGGAAAGGTCACTAGGCCAGAGGTATATAGTATACATAGAGGATAGATCGCTAGGCCAGAGGTATATAGTATACATAGAGGAAGGGTCACTAGGCCAGAGGTATATAGTATACATAGAGGATGGATCACTAGGCCAGAGGTATATAGTATACATATAGGATAGATCGCTAGGCCAGAGGTATATAGTATACATAGAGGATAGATCGCTAGGCCAGAGGTATATAGTATACATAGAGGATAGATCACTAGGCCAGAGGTATATAGTATACATAGAGGAAGGATCACTAGGCCAGAGGTATATAGTATACATAGAGGAAGGATCACTAGGCCAGAGGTATATAGTATACATAGAGGATAGATCACTAGGCCAGAGGTATATAGTATACATAGAGGAAGGATCGCTAGACCAGAAGTATATAGTATACATATAGGATAGATCGCTAGGCCAGAGCTATATAGTATACATAGAGGAAGGGTCACTAGACCAGAGGTATATAGTATACATATAGGATAGATCACTAGGCCAGAGGTATATAGTATACATAGAGGATAGATCACTAGGCCAGAGGTATATAGTATACATATAGGATAGATCACTAGGCCAGAGGTATATAGTATACATATAGGATAGATCACTAGGCCAGAGGTATATAGTATACATAGAGGAAGGATCATTAGGCCAGAGGTATATAGTATACATAGAGGATAGATCACTAGGCCAGAGGTATATAGTATACATAGAGGAAGGATCGCTAGGCCAGAGGTATATAGTATACATATACGATAGATCACTAGGCCAGAGGTATATAGTATACATAGAGGAAGGATCGCTAGGCCAGAGGTATATAGTATACATATAGGATAGATCACTAGGCCAGAGGTATATAGTATACATAGAGGAAGGATCATTAGGCCAGAGGTATATAGTATACATATAGGATAGATCGCTAGGCCAGAGGTATATAGTATACATATAGGATAGATCACTAGGCCAGAGGTATATAGTATACATAGAGGAAGGATCGCTAGGCCAGAGGTATATAGTATACATAGAGGATGGATCACTAGGCCAGAGGTATATAGTATACATATAGGATAGATCACTAGGCCAGAGGTAAATAGTATACATAGAGGATAGATCACTAGACCAGAGGTATATAGTATACATAGAGGATAGATCGCTAGGCCAGAGGTATATAGTATACATAGAGGATAGATCGCTAGGCCAGAGGTATATAGTATACATAGAGGAAGGATCACTAGGCCAGAGGTATATAGTATACATATAGGAAGGATCACTAGGCCAGAGGTATATAGTATACATAGAGGAAGGATCACTAGGCCAGAGGTATATAGTATACATATAGGATAGATCGCTAGGCCAGAGGTATATAGTATACATAGAGGATAGATCGCTAGGCCAGAGGTATATAGTATACATATAGGATAGATCACTAGACCAGAGGTATATAGTATACATAGAGGATAGATCGCTAGGCCAGAGGTATATAGTATACATAGAGGATAGATCGCTAGGCCAGAGGTATATAGTATACATAGAGGAAGGATCACTAGGCCAGAGGTATATAGTATACATATAGGATAGATCGCTAGGCCAGAGGTATATAGTATACATATAGGATAGATCGCTAGGCTAGAGGTATATAGTATACATAGAGGATAGATCACTAGGCCAGAAGTATATAGTATACATAGAGGATAGATCACTAGGCCAGAAGTATATAGTATACATATAGGATAGATCACTAGGCCAGAGGTATATAGTATACATATAGGATAGATCACTAGGCCAGAGGTATATAGTATACATAGAGGAAGGGTCACTAGACCAGAGGTATATAGTATACATAGAGGATAGATCACTAGGCCAGAGGTATATAGTATACATAGAGGAAGGGTCACTAGACCAGAGGTATATAGTATACATAGAGGATAGATCACTAGGCCAGAGGTATATAGTATACATAGAGGAAGGATCACTAGGCCAGAGATATATAGTATACATATAGGAAGGATCACTAGGCCAGAGGTATATAGTATACATAGAGGATAGATCGCTGGACCAGAGGTATATAGTATACATATAGGATAGATCGCTAGGCCAGAGGTATATAGTATACATAGAGGATAGATCACTAGGCCAGAAGTATATAGTATACATATAGGATAGATCGCTGGACCAGAGGTATATAGTATACATATAGGATAGATCACTAGGCCAGAGGTATATAGTATACATAGAGGATAGATCACTAGGCCAGAAGTATATAGTATACATATAGGATAGATCACTAGGCCAGAGGTATATAGTATACATAGAGGATAGATCACTAGGCCAGAGGTATATAGTATACATATAGGATAGATCACTAGGCCAGAGGTATATAGTATACATATAGGATAGATCGCTAGGCCAGAGGTATATAGTATACATAGAGGAAGGATCGCTAGGCCAGAGGTATATAGTATACATAGAGGAAGGATCGCTAGGCCAGAGGTATATAGTATACATATAGGATAGATCGCTAGGCCAGAGGTATATAGTATACATATAGGATAGATCGCTAGGCCAGAGGTATATAGTATACATATAGGATAGATCACTAGGCCAGAGGTATATAGTATACATAGAGGATAGATCGCTAGGCCAGAGGTATATAGTATACATATAGGATAGATCGCTAGGCCAGAGGTATATAGTATACATAGAGGAAGGATCGCTAGGCCAGAGGTATATAGTATACATAGAGGAAGGTCACTAGGCCAGAGGTATATAGTATACATATAGGATAGATCACTAGGCCAGAGGTATATAGTATACATAGAGGATAGATCACTAGGCCAGAGGTATATAGTATACATAGAGGATAGATCGCTAGGCCAGGGTATATAGTATACATAGAGGAAGGATCGCTAGGCCAGAGGTATATAGTATACATATAGGATAGATCGCTAGGCCAGAGGTATATAGTATACATATAGGATAGATCACTAGGCCAGAGGTATATAGTATACATAGAGGATAGATCACTAGGCCAGAGGTATATAGTATACATAGAGGATAGATCGCTAGGCCAGAGGTATATAGTATACATAGAGGAAGGATCGCTAGGCCAGAGGTATATAGTATACATATAGGATAGATCGCTAGGCCAGAGGTATATAGTATACATAGAGGAAGGGTCACTAGACCAGAGGTATATAGTATACATAGAGGATAGATCACTAGGCCAGAGGTATATAGTATACATAGAGGAAGGATCGCTAGGCCAGAGGTATATAGTATACATAGAGGAAGGATCGCTAGGCCAGAGGTATATAGTATACATATAGGATAGATCGCTAGGCCAGAGGTATATAGTATACATAGAGGAAGGATCACTAGGCCAGAGGTATATAGTATACATAGAGGAAGGATCGCTAGGCCAGAAGTATATAGTATACATAGAGGAAGGGTCACTAGGCCAGAGGTATATAGTATACATATAGGATACATCGCTAGGCCAGAGGTATATAGTATACATAGAGGATAGATCGCTAAACCAGAGGTATATAGTATACATATAGGATAGATCGCTAGGCCAGAGGTATATAGTATACATAGAGGAAGGATCGCTAGGCCAGAGGTATATAGTATACATAGAGGAAGGGTCACTAGGCCAGAGGTATATAGTATACATAGAGGAAGGATCACTAGGCCAGAGGTATATAGTATACATAGTGGAAGGATCGCTAGGCCAGAGGTATATAGTATACATAGAGGATAGATCACTAGGCCAGAGGTATATAGTATACATATAGGATAGATCACTAGGCCAGAGGTATATAGTATACATATAGGATAGATCGCTAGGCCAGAGGTATATAGTATGCATAGAGGAAGGATCGCTAGGCCAGAGGTATATAGTATACATAGAGGAAGGATCTTTAGGCCAGAGGTATATAGTATACATAGAGGAAGGATCACTAGGCCAGAGGTATATAGTATACATATAGGATACATCGCTAGGCCAGAGGTATATAGTATACATATAGGATAGATCGCTGGGCCAGAGGTATATAGTATACATAGAGGATAGATCGCTAGCCCAGAGGTATATAGTATACATATAGGATAGATCGCTAGGCCAGAGGTATATAGTATACATAGAGGATAGATCGCTAGGCCAGAGGTATATAGTATGCATAGAGGAAGGATCGCTAGGCCAGAGGTATATAGTATACATAGAGGAAGGATCTTTAGGCCAGAGGTATATAGTATACATAGAGGAAGGATCACTAGGCCAGAGGTATATAGTATACATATAGGATACATCGCTAGGCCAGAGGTATATAGTATACATATAGGATAGATCGCTGGACCAGAGGTATATAGTATACATATAGGATAGATCGCTAGGCCAGAGGTATATAGTATACATATAGGATAGATCACTAGGCCAGAGGTATATAGTATACATAGAGGAAAGGTCACTAGGCCAGAGGTATATAGTATACATAGAGGATAGATCGCTAGGCCAGAGGTATATAGTATACATAGAGGAAGGGTCACTAGGCCAGAGGTATATAGTATACATAGAGGATGGATCACTAGGCCAGAGGTATATAGTATACATATAGGATAGATCGCTAGGCCAGAGGTATATAGTATACATAGAGGATAGATCGCTAGGCCAGAGGTATATAGTATACATAGAGGATAGATCACTAGGCCAGAGGTATATAGTATACATAGAGGAAGGATCACTAGGCCAGAGGTATATAGTATACATAGAGGAAGGATCACTAGGCCAGAGGTATATAGTATATATAGAGGATAGATCACTAGGCCAGAGGTATATAGTATACATAGAGGAAGGATCGCTAGACCAGAAGTATATAGTATACATATAGGATAGATCGCTAGGCCAGAGCTATATAGTATACATAGAGGAAGGGTCACTAGACCAGAGGTATATAGTATACATATAGGATAGATCACTAGGCCAGAGGTATATAGTATACATAGAGGATAGATCACTAGGCCAGAGGTATATAGTATACATATAGGATAGATCACTAGGCCAGAGGTATATAGTATACATATAGGATAGATCACTAGGCCAGAGGTATATAGTATACATAGAGGAAGGATCATTAGGCCAGAGGTATATAGTATACATAGAGGATAGATCACTAGGCCAGAGGTATATAGTATACATAGAGGAAGGATCGCTAGGCCAGAGGTATATAGTATACATATACGATAGATCACTAGGCCAGAGGTATATAGTATACAGAGAGGAAGGATCGCTAGGCCAGAGGTATATAGTATACATATAGGATAGATCACTAGGCCAGAGGTATATAGTATACATAGAGGAAGGATCATTAGGCCAGAGGTATATAGTATACATATAGGATAGATCGCTAGGCCAGAGGTATATAGTATACATATAGGATAGATCACTAGGCCAGAGGTATATAGTATACATAGAGGAAGGATCGCTAGGCCAGAGGTATATAGTATACATAGAGGATGGATCACTAGGCCAGAGGTATATAGTATACATATAGGATAGATCACTAGGCCAGAGGTAAATAGTATACATAGAGGATAGATCACTAGACCAGAGGTATATAGTATACATAGAGGATAGATCGCTAGGCCAGAGGTATATAGTATACGTAGAGGATAGATCGCTAGGCCAGAGGTATATAGTATACATAGAGGATGGGGTATATGTTTTGGAGGATCACTAGGCCAGAGGTATATAGTATACATATAGGAAGGATCACTAGGCCAGAGGTATATAGTATACATATAGGATAGATCGCTAGGCCAGAGGTATATAGTATACATAGAGGATAGATCGCTAGGCCAGAGGTATATAGTATACATATAGGATAGATCACTAGACCAGAGGTATATAGTATACATAGAGGATAGATCGCTAGGCCAGAGGTATATAGTATACATAGAGGATAGATCGCTAGGCCAGAGGTATATAGTATACATAGAGGAAGGATCACTAGGCCAGAGGTATATAGTATACATATAGGATAGATCGCTAGGCCAGAGGTATATAGTATACATATAGGATAGATCGCTAGGCTAGAGGTATATAGTATACATAGAGGATAGATCACTAGGCCAGAAGTATATAGTATACATAGAGGATAGATCACTAGGCCAGAAGTATATAGTATACATATAGGATAGATCACTAGGCCAGAGGTATATAGTATACATATAGGATAGATCACTAGGCCAGAGGTATATAGTATACATAGAGGAAGGGTCACTAGACCAGAGGTATATAGTATACATAGAGGATAGATCACTAGGCCAGAGGTATATAGTATACATAGAGGAAGGGTCACTAGACCAGAGGTATATAGTATACATAGAGGATAGATCACTAGGCCAGAGGTATATAGTATACATAGAGGAAGGATCACTAGGCCAGAGATATATAGTATACATATAGGAAGGATCACTAGGCCAGAGGTATATAGTATACATAGAGGATAGATCGCTGGACCAGAGGTATATAGTATACATATAGGATAGATCGCTAGGCCAGAGGTATATAGTATACATAGAGGATAGATCACTAGGCCAGAAGTATATAGTATACATATAGGATAGATCGCTGGACCAGAGGTATATAGTATACATATAGGATAGATCGCTAGGCCAGAGGTATATAGTATACATAGAGGATAGATCACTAGGCCAGAAGTATATAGTATACATAGAGGATAGATCACTAGGCCAGAGGTATATAGTATACATAGAGGATAGATCACTAGGCCAGAGGTATATAGTATACATATAGGATAGATCACTAGGCCAGAGGTATATAGTATACATATAGGATAGATCACTAGGCCAGAGGTATATAGTATACATATAGGATAGATCACTAGGCCAGAGGTATATAGTATACATATAGGATAGATCACTAGGCCAGAGGTATATAGTATACATAGAGGAAGGATCGCTAGGCCAGAGGTATATAGTATACATAGAGGATGGATCACTAGGCCAGAGGTATATAGTATACATATAGGATAGATCACTAGACCAGAGGTATATAGTATACATAGAGGAAGGATCACTAGGCCAGAGGTATATAGTATACATAGAGGAAGGGTCACTAGGCCAGAGGTATATAGTATACATATAGGATAGATCGCTAGGCCAGAGGTATATAGTATACATATAGGATAGATCACTAGGCCAGAGGTATATAGTATACATAGAGGATAGATCACTAGACCAGAGGTATATAGTATACATAGAGGATAGATCGCTAGGCCAGAGGTATATAGTATACATATAGGATAGATCGCTAGGCCAGAGGTATATAGTATACATATAGGATAGATCGCTAGGCCAGAGGTATATAGTATACATAGAGGATAGATCACTAGACCAGAGGTATATAGTATACATAGAGGATAGATCACTAGGCCAGAGGTATATAGTATACATAGAGGATAGATCGCTAGGCCAGAGGTATATAGTATACATAGAGGATAGATCGCTAGGCCAGAGGTATATAGTATACATATAGGAAGGATCACTAGGCCAGAGGTATATAGTATACATATAGGAAGGATCACTAGGCCAGAGGTATATAGTATACATAGAGGAAGGATCACTAGGCCTGAGGTATATAGTATACATATAGGAAGGATCACTAGGCCAGAGGTATATAGTATACATAGAGGAAGGATCACTAGGCCAGAGGTATATAGTATACATAGAGGAAGGATCACTAGGCCAGAGGTATATAGTATACATAGAGGATAGATCACTAGGCCAGAGGTATATAGTATACATATAGGATAGATCGCTAGGCCAGAGGTATATAGTATACATAGAGGATAGATCGCTAGGCCAGAGGTATATAGTATACATATAGGATAGATCACTAGACCAGAGGTATATAGTATACATAGAGGATAGATCACTAGGCCAGAGGTATATAGTATACATAGAGGATAGATCGCTAGGCCAGAGGTATATAGTATACATATAGGATAGATCGCTAGGCCAGAGGTATATAGTATACATATAGGATAGATCGCTAGGCCAGAGGTATATAGTATACATAGAGGATAGATCACTAGGCCAGAAGTATATAGTATACATATAGGATAGATCACTAGGCCAGAGGTATATAGTATACATAGAGGATAGATCACTAGGCCAGAGGTATATAGTATACATAGAGGATAGATCGCTAGGCCAGAGGTATATAGTATACATAGAGGAAGGATCACTAGGCCAGAGGTATATAGTATACATATAGGATAGATCGCTAGGCCAGAGGTATATAGTATACATAGAGGATAGATCACTAGGCCAGAGGTATATAGTATACATAGAGGAAGGGTCACTAGGCCAGAGGTATATAGTATACATAGAGGATAGGTCACTAGGCCAGAGGTATATAGTATACATAGAGGAAGGGTCACTAGGCCAGAGGTATATAGTATACATAGAGGAAGGATCACTAGGCCAGAGGTATATAGTATACATAGAGGATAGATCACTAGGCCAGAGGTATATAGTATACATAGAGGAAGGATCACTAGGCCAGAGATATATAGTATACATATAGGAAGGATCACTAGGCCAGAGGTATATAGTATACATAGAGGATAGATCGCTGGACTAGAGGTATATAGTATACATATAGGATAGATCACTAGGCCAGAGGTATATAGTATACATAGAGGATAGATCGCTGGACTAGAGGTATATAGTATACATATAGGATAGATCGCTAGGCCAGAGGTATATAGTATACATAGAGGATAGATCACTAGGCCAGAAGTATATAGTATACATATAAGATAGATCACTAGGCCAGAGGTATATAGTATACATATAGGATAGATCACTAGGCCAGAGGTATATAGTATACATATAGGATAGATCACTAGGCCAGAAGTATATAGTATACATATAGGATAGATCACTAGGCCAGAGGTATATAGTATACATAGAGGAAGGATCGCTAGGCCAGAGGTATATAGTATACATAGAGGATGGATCACTAGGCCAGAGGTATATAGTATACATATAGGATAGATCACTAGGCCAGAGGTATATAGTATACATAGAGGAAGGATCGCTAGGCCAGAGGTATATAGTATACATAGAGGAAGGGTCACTAGGCCAGAGGTATATAGTATACATAGAGGAAGGATCACTAGGCCAGAGGTATATAGTATACATAGAGGATAGATCGCTAGGCCAGAGGTATATAGTATACATAGAGGATAGATCGCTAGGCCAGAGGTATATAGTATACATAGAGGATAGATCGCTAGGCCAGAGGTATATAGTATACATATAGGATAGATCACTAGGCCAGAGGTATATAGTATACATATAGGATAGATCACTAGGCCAGAGGTATATAGTATACATATAGGATAGATCACTAGGCCAGAGGTATATAGTATACATAGAGGATAGATCACTAGGCCAGAGGTATATAGTATACATATAGGTTAGATCGCTAGGCCAGAGGTATATAGTATACATATAGGATAGATCACTAGGCCAGAGGTATATAGTATACATATAGGATAGATCGGAGGGTCGCTAGGCCAGAGGTATATAGTATACATATAGGATAGATCACTAGGCCAGAGGTATATAGTATACATAGTAGGATAGATCGCTAGGCCAGAGGTATATAGTATACATAGAGGATAGATCGCTAGGCCAGAGGTATATAGTATACATATAGGATAGATCACTAGGCCAGAGGTATATAGTATACATATAGGATAGATCGCTAGGCCAGAGGTATATAGTATACATATAGGATAGATCACTAGGCCAGAGGTATATAGTATACATATAGGATAGATCACTAGGCCAGAGGTATATAGTATACATAGAGGATGGATCGCTAGGCCAGAGGTATATAGTATAAATAGAGGAAGGATCACTAGGCCAGAGGTATATAGTATACATATAGGATAGATCGCTAGGCCAGAGGTATATAGTATACATAGAGGAAGGATCACTAGGCCAGAGGTATATAGTATACATAGAGGATAGATCGCTAGGCCAGAGGTATATAGTATACATATAGGATAGATCACTAGGCCAGAGGTATATAGTATACATAGAGGATAGATCACTAGGCCAGAGTTATATAGTATACATATAGGATAGATCACTAGGCCAGAGGTATATAGTATACATAGAGGAAGGATCGCTAGGCCAGAGGTATATAGTATAAATAGAGGAAGGATCACTAGGCCAGAGGTATATAGTATACATAGAGGAAGGATCGCTAGGCCAGAGGTATATAGTATACATAGAGGAAGGATCACTAGGCCAGAGGTATATAGTATACATAGAGGATAGATCACTAGGCCAGAGGTATATAGTATACATAGAGGAAGGATCGCTAGGCCAGAGGTATATAGTATACATAGAGGATAGATCGCTAGGCCAGAGGTATATAGTATACATAGAGGAAGGATCACTAGGCCAGAGGTATATAGTATACATAGAGGATAGATCACTAGGCCAGAGGTATATAGTATACATAGAGGAAGGATCGCTAGGCCAGAGGTATATAGTATACATAGAGGAAGGATCACTAGGCCAGAGGTATATAGTATACATAGAGGATAGATCACTAGGCCAGAGGTATATAGTATACATAGAGGAAGGATCGCTAGGCCAGAGGTATATAGTATACATAGAGGAAGGATCACTAGGCCAGAGGTATATAGTATACATATAGGATAGATCACTAGGCCAGAGGTATATAGTATACATAGAGGATGGATCGCTAGGCCAGAGGTATATAGTATACATAGAGGAAGGATCGCTAGGCCAGAGGTATATAGTATACATAGAGGAAGGATCACTAGGCCAGAGGTATATAGTATACATAGAGGATAGATCACTAGGCCAGAGGTATATAGTATACATAGAGGAAGGATCGCTAGGCCAGAGGTATATAGTATACATAGAGGAAGGATCACTAGGCCAGAGGTATATAGTATACATAGAGGAAGGATCGCTAGGCCTATAGCCATGTAGATATTTCCCCAGTTGTGTCATTGGTGGAGCACTGCTCTGAACCTCCAGACTGACAATGTTCCTCCTCTAGGTAATGGCTTCTCCTATAAGTAGACGTCCAGTTCTGGCCTCCATTACAGCTGCATTGTCTATTGGAGTCTAAGGTAGTCTGAAATCCTCGTCCTGTCTCCTCAGAGGCCCAGGCTGCTGTTCTGTCCCACCACCATGCCATTGTCTGGTGTCTAGAGGGGCCAGGTCTTAGGATGTCTCCCCGGACAGGTGGCGTTTATGTCAGGTGGTCTTCTGGCCGCTGTTGGCGCCCGGCGATGCATTATCCCCGGCTCACCACGCTCTCAGGACTGTGCTGGGAAAGCTGTGGCTTTTGTTGTCTGCAGCCTGTTTTTAGGTCCTGCAGCATGTAAATAACAGGGCCCGGCCTTACCATGGAAACTAAGAGCAATGCGGGGCCGCAATGTCATCCTGGGGAGGGGGCCGTGCAGGTTCGCTTTTTGACACTCTGCATTACAATAGGAACGATATCTCTTGGCCTTGGATATGAGAGGTGACAATTGTAAGGCAGTGAGTGCTGGACAAACCCCGGGAGGATATCGCTCTTCTGGATCTGAGAAAGCTTTTGTCAGGCCCCCCCCCCCCTCGTCCGCTCCCCTCACATCGCTCTCGCCTCTGTTCAGACTGGTTTACTGTCACACAGAACATTTCCCTCATCATCATCTGATATGGAGGATGACCCCATGTGACTGTGTCGCCCGCTGACCACTATGTGGTAGGAGCTATGGACAGCTGCATTAGTGGGGTATGGGACCGCCATATCAGTGCCTGTATTCTTATTGTGAGGGGTGCAGGCCGGGTACTGATAAGCACCAGGAGTCTTAAAGTCATCCTGACGCCTGTCCCTGTATGTCACCTGCCCCAGACGCAGCCATTACCGGTCTGACCGCTGCCTCATAGACTAATGATGGTTCTGTCTGTGACCGCTCTCATTGACAGAACCCCCCCAGACCGCCAGCCTGTATACTGTATATATATATCTGAGCTACTCCAGCCTGTATACTGTATATATATATATATCTGAGCTACTCCAGCCTGTATACTGTATATATATATATCTGAGCTACTCCAGCCTGTATACTGTATATATATATATGTATCTGAGCTACTCCAGCCTGTATACTGTATATATATATATATCTGAGCTACTCCAGCCTGTATACTGTATATATATATATATCTGAGCTACTCCAGCCTGTATACTGTATATATATATATATCTGAGCTACTCCAGCCTGTATACTGTATATATATATATCTGAGCTACTCCAGCCTGTATACTGTATATATATATATATCTGAGCTACTCCAGCCTGTATACTGTATATATATATATATATCTGAGCTACTCCAGCCTGTATACTGTATATATATATATATATCTGAGCTACTCCAGCCTGTATACTGTATATATATATATATCTGAGCTACTCCAGCCTGTATACTGTATATATATATATATCTGAGCTACTCCAGCCTGTATACTGTGTATATATATATATCTGAGCTACTCCAGCCTGTATACTGTATATATATATATATATCTGAGCTACTCCAGCCTGTATACTGTATATATATATATATATCTGAGCTACTCCAGCCTGTATACTGTATATATATATATATATCTGAGCTACTCCAGCCTGTATACTGTATATATATATATATATCTGAGCTACTCCAGCCTGTATACTGTATATATATATATATATATTTCTGAGCTACTCCAGCCTGTATACTGTATATATATATATATCTGAGCTACTCCAGCCTGTATACTGTATATATATATATATATCTGAGCTACTCCAGCCTGTATACTGGCCTCGCCGTATATATATATATATATATCTCTGAGCTACTCCAGCCTGTATACTGTATATATATATATATTCTGAGCTACTCCAGCCTGTATACTGTATATATATATATATCTCTGAGCTACCCCCAGCCTGTATACTGTATATATATATATATATACTGAGCTACTCCAGCCTGTATACTGTATATATATATATATCTGAGCTACTCCAGCCTGTATACTGTATATATATATATATATCTCTCTGAGCTACTCCAGCCTGTATACTGTATATATATATATATATCTGCTCCGCCGCTGTATATATATATATTATCTGAGCTACTCCAGCCTGTATACTGTATATATATATATATATTCTGAGCTACTCCAGCCTGTATACTGTATATATATATATATCTGCGCTGTTCTGTTTTATATTTCTGAGCTACTCCAGCCTGTATACTGTATATATATATATATATTCTGAGCTACTCCAGCCTGTATACTGTATATATATATATATATATCTGAGCTACTCCAGCCTGTATACTGTATATATATATATATCTCTGAGCTACTCCAGCCTGTATACTGTATATATATATATATCTCTGAGCTACTCCAGCCTGTATACTGTATATATATATATATATCTGAGCTACTCCAGCCTGTATACTGTATATATATATATATATCTGAGCTACTCCAGCCTGTATACTGTATATATATATATATATATCTGAGCTACTCCAGCCTGTATACTGTATATATATATATATCTGAGCTACTCCAGCCTGTATACTGTATATATATATATATCTCTGAGCTACTCCAGCCTGTATACTGTATATATATATATATATCTGAGCTACTCCAGCCTGTATACTGTATATATATATATATATCTGAGCTACTCCAGCCTGTATACTGTATATATATATATATATATCTGAGCTACTCCAGCCTGTATACTGTATATATATATATATCTCTGAGCTACTCCAGCCTGTATACTGTATATATATATATATATCTGAGCTACTCCAGCCTGTATACTGTATATATATATATATCTCTGAGCTACTCCAGCCTGTATACTGTATATATATATATCTGAGCTACTCCAGCCTGTATACTGTATATATATATATATCTGAGCTACTCCAGCCTGTATACTGTATATATATATATATCTCGAGCTACTCCAGCCTGTATACTGTATATATATATATATATCTGAGCTACTCCAGCCTGTATACTGTATATATATATATATATATCTGAGCTCCCAGCCTGTATACCGATATATATATATATCTCTGAGCTACTCCAGCCTGTATACTGTATATATATATATATATCTCAGTGACCCGCCTGTATACTGTATATATATATATCTGACCTACCCAGCCTGTATACTGTATATATATATATATCTCTGACCGCCTCCAGCCGTACTGTATATATATATATATATATCTGAGCTACTCCAGCCTGTATACTGTATATATATATATATCTGAGCTACTCCAGCCTGTATACTGTATATATATATATATATCTCAGCACCCAGCCTGTATACTGTATATATATATATATCTCTGAGCTACTCCAGCCTGTGTACTGTATATATATATATATATCTGAGCTACTCCAGCCTGTATACTGTATATATATATATATCTCTGAGCTACTCCAGCCTGTATACTGTATATATATATATATACTGAGCTACTCCAGCCTGTATACTGTATATATATATATATATCTGAGCTACTCCAGCCTGTATACTGTATATATATATATATATATCTGAGCTACTCCAGCCTGTATACTGTATATATATATATATCTCTGAGCTACTCCAGCCTGTATACTGTATATATATATATATATCTGAGCCCCAGCCTGATACTCGTATATATATATATATCTCTGGCTACCCAGCCTGTATACTGTATATATATATATCTGAGCTACTCCAGCCTGTATACTGTATATATATATATTCTGAGCTACTCCAGCCTGGGAACAAAGAAGACCAACCATAGCTGGGCCCCGCACAGCCCCCCCCATGTAGCCCCTCCTGCTAATTAACGTAATTACAGCTCCAGTGAATATTCATAAATGACTCTGGCTTTAATTTGTCTGAAATGACAGACTGCTCGCCCCTGAATGATTGAAGAGGTCGCCATAATAACATCTCATTACAGTCGCTTTCACCTCCCCTTAGTGTCATTACAGTCAGTGTTTGCTTAAACTCTAGGCCTGGCCCCCACAGTACTCAGTGACCCCCCCCCATAATACTCAGTGACCCCCATAATACTCAGTGACCCCCCCATAATACTCAGTGACCCCCCCATAATACTCAGTGACCCCTCCACAGTACTCAGCGACCCCCATAATACTCAGTGACCCCCCCATAATACTCAGTGACCCCCCATAATACTCAGTGACCCCCCCATAATACTCAGTGACCCCTATAATACTCAGTGACCCCCATAATACTCAGTGACCCCCCATAATACTCAGTGACCCCCCCCATAATACTCAGTGACCCCCCCATAATACTCAGTGACCCCCCATAATACTCAGTGACCCCTATAATACTCAGTGACCCCCATAATACTCAGTGACCCCCCCATAATACTCAGTGACCCCCCATAATACTCAGTGACCCCCCATAATACTCAGTGACCCCCATAATACTCAGTGACCCCCCATAATACTCAGTGACCCCCCATAATACTCAGTGACCCCCCATAATACTCAGTGACCCCCATAATACTCAGTGACCCCCCATAATACTCAGTGACCCCCCATAATACTCAGTGACCCCCCATAATACTCAGTGACCCCCCCCCCATAATACTCGGTGACCCCCCACAATACTCGGTGACCCCCAACAATACTCGGTGACCCCCCACAATACTCAGTGACCCCCCCATAATACTCAGTGACCCCCCATAATACTCAGTGACCCCCATAATACTCAGTGACCCCCCATAATACTCAGTGACCCCCCATAATACTCAGTGACCCCCCATAATACTCAGTGACCCCCATAATACTCAGTGACCCCCCATAATACTCAGTGACCCCCCATAATACTCAGTGACCCCCCATAATACTCAGTGACCCCCCATAATACTCAGTGACCCCCCATAATACTCAGTGACCCCCCCATAATACTCAGTGACCCCCCATAATACTCAGTGACCCCTCCACAATACTCAGTGACCCCTCCATAGTACTCAGCGACCCCCCCATAATACTCAGTGACCCCCCCATAATACTCAGTGACCCCCCATAATACTCAGTGACCCCCCCATAATACTCAGTGACCCCCATAATACTCAGTGACCCCCATAATACTCAGTGACCCCCCCATAATACTCAGTGACCCCCCCATAATACTCAGTGACCCCCCCATAATACTCAGTGACCCCCCATAATACTCAGTGACCCCCCCATAATACTCAGTGACCCCCCCATAATACTCAGTGACCCCTCCACAATACTCAGTGACCCCCCCATAATACTCAGTGACCCCCCCATAATACTCAGTGACCCCCCATAATACTCAGTGACCCCCCCATAATACTCAGTGACCCCCCATAATACTCAGTGACCCCTCCACAGTACTCAGCGACCCCCCCATAATACTCAGTGAACCCCCCATAATACTCAGTGACCCCCCCATAATACTCAGTGACCCCCATAATACTCAGTGACCCCCATAATACTCAGTGACCCCCATAATACTCAGTGACCCCCCCATAATACTCAGTGACCCCCATAATACTCAGTGACCCCCCATAATACTCAGTGACCCCCCCATAATACTCAGTGACCCCCCATAATACTCAGTGACTCCCCCATAATACTCAGTGACCCCCCATAATACTCAGTGACCCCCCATAATACTCAGCGCCCCCCCCATAATACTCAGTGACCCCCCCATAATACTCAGTGACCCCCCCATAATACTCAGTGACCCCCCATAATACTCAGTGACCCCCCATAATACTCAGTGACCCCCCATAATACTCAGTGACCCCCCATAATACTCAGTGACCCCCCCATAATACTCAGTGACCCCCCCCATAATACTCAGTGACCCCCCCATAATACTCAGTGACCCCCCCATAATACTCAGTGACCCCCCATAATACTCAGTGACCCCCCCATAATACTCAGTGACCCCCCATAATACTCAGTGACCCCCCCATAATACTCAGTGACCCCCCATAATACTCAGTGACCCCCCCATAATACTCAGTGACCCCCCATAATACTCAGTGACCCCCCATAATACTCAGTGACCCCCCATAATACTCAGTGACCCCCCCATAATACTCAGTGACCCCCCATAATACTCAGTGACCCCCCCATAATACTCAGTGACCCCCCATAATACTCAGTGACCCCCCATAATACTCAGTGACCCCTGCAGACCTCCCCAGTTGGCTCCTCCTTTACTTGACACCTTCTCTCCTTGGTCTGGCTCTGGCACTTTCTCCATCATCTTGTCGCATTCCTCAAGGCTTATTGCAGGGCTCTCCGCTTTTCATTAGCACATTGATTCTTCCCCTTTGTCTAGGCGGCCATTAGGCTGGGGATGCATGTACATTGTGAGTATTGCAGGACGCCTCAGGGGCTGGTAATATTATATAGCTGGATGACAACCAGTAATGGCCGTCTGGGACATGTCTGTAGTGGTTGTCACCACGATTTCCACGCACTGTTGATGGTAAATATAGTGAGAGTGTTTTTTCTCCCTCTTACTACTCCGCTATAGTGAGTGTCAGTCTTCACTGTAGTTCTAACATTCAGCTCATGAACCAGAAGACCCAAGATGAACAGTGTATAAGACTGTGGATCCTGTAGGTGGCGCTGCCTCTGCGCTTGGTTTCACCCATCACAGCTGACACCCCTCCACCTGGTCACCAATATGGCAGCCCTAAATGTAACCCTAACCTGCCTGGTTTGACATGAGGTGGCCTGTCGCGTGACATCAGAAGTCTAGTATTTAGCCATTACCAGTATTACAGGGCATGCGGCTGCCATGTTGGCGAACCAGCTGATATTCCAGGTCAACTTGGAGAATCAGGACACAAAGCGACAAAGCACCAGCTCTAGTGCAAAACTAAAGCAGGTAGAGAGAAGCGGATGGTTGGCAGCGCGGAGCGTCCGCCCCAGGGGCCGCCTGCAGCGACTTCACTTGGATGGAGACTTGTTCTCTTTCCTCTTCAGCAATCACTTAGCTTCCATGTCCTCACATGAATGGCTGCGGCCTCGCTCATCAGGGCCATTTACATGCACGAGAGGCTCCTGAGTGTTTGTTGTGGTCCTGTACAGGTTGGGGTTTCATTCATGGCTCCGTCCCCCTCCGTCCTTCCTCCTCTTCCTCGCTCTCCACATTATGTCTCTCTGATTTGCCCCCTTGTTTCTGCGCGCACAGACCACTTGAAGAACAATCGCACAGATTGGAACCTTTCCATGCGAGAGCTGATGAATGCAGGCGATATTATGTAACCCTCTAGCTGCTGGCGCACACCCTGGTGCCACTGGAAGAGCGACACCTAGCTGCAGGAATATGAGAAGGTAAAGATGGGCATAGCACCAGCATGATAAGCCAGGGGGCTCGCCACCAGCATGCTAGGGCCATGATAAGCCAGGGGGCTCGCCACCAGCGTGCTAGGGCCATGATAAGCCAGGGGGCTCGCCACCAGCGTGCTAGGGCCATGAAGCCCGGGGCCGCCCCAGCGTGCTAGGGCCATGATAAGCCAGGGGGCTCGCCACCAGCGTGCTAGGGCCATGATAAGCCAGGGGGCTCGCCACCAGCATGCTAGGGCCATGATAAGCCAGGGGGCTCGCCTCCAGCATGCTAGGGCCATGATAAGCCAGGGGGCTCGCCACCAGCGTGCTAGGGCCATGATAAGCCAGGGGGGCTCGCCACCAGCGTGCTAGGGCCATGATAAGCCAGGGGGCTCGCCACCAGCGTGCTAGGGCCATGATAAGCCAGGGGGCTCGCCACCAGCGTGCTAGGGCCATGATAAGCCAGGGGGCTCGCCACCAGTGTGCTGGGGCCATGATAAGCCAGGGAGCTCGCCACCAGCGTGCTAGGGCCATGATAAGCCAGGGTGCTCGCCACCAGCGTGCTAGGGCCAAGATAAGCCAGGGGGCTCGCCACCAGCGTGCTAGGGCCATGATAAGCCAGGGGGCTCGCCCCAGCGTGCTCCAAACCCCGGGGGCTCGCCCCGCGTGCTAGGGCCATGATAAGCCAGGGGGCTCGCCTCCAGCGTGCTAGGACCATGATAAGCCAGGGGGCTCGCCTCTAGCGTGCTAGGGCCATGATAAGCCAGGGGGCTCGCCTCTAGCGTGCTAGGACCATGATAAGCCAGGGGGCTCGCCTCTAGCGTGCTAGGGCCATGATAAGCCAGGGGGCTCGCCTCTAGCGTGCTAGGGCCATGATAAGCCAGGGGGCCCCCCCCCGGCGTGCTAGGGCCATGATAAGCCAGGGGGCTCGCCTCTCGCAGCGTGCTAGGGCCATGATAAGCCAGGGGGCTCGCCTCCAGCGTGCTAGGGCCATGATAAGCCAGGGGGCTCGCCACCAGCATGCTAGGGCCATGATAGGCCAGGGGGCTCGCCTCCAGCATGCTAGGGCCATGATAAGCCAGGGGGCTCGCCTCCAGCGTGCTAGGGCCATGATAAGCCAGGGGGCTCGCCACCAGCATGCTAGGGCCATGATTATCCAGGGGGCTCGCCACCAGCATGCTAGGGCCATGATAAGCCACGGGGCTCGCCTCTAGCGTGCTAGGGCCATGATAAGCCAGGGGGCTCGCCACCAGTGTGCTAGGGCCATGATAAGCCAGGGGGCTCGCCTCTAGCGTGCTAGGACCATGATAAGCCAGGGGGCTCGCCTCTAGCGTGCTAGGACCATGATAAGCCAGGGGGCTTGCCTCTAGCGTGCTAGGGCCATGATAAGCCAGGGGGCTCGCCTCTAGCGTGCTAGGACCATGATAAGCCAGGGGGCTCGCCTCTAGCGTGCTAGGGCCATGATAAGCCAGGGGGCTCGCCTCCAGCGTGCTAGGGCCATGATAAGCCAGGGGGCTCGCCTCCAGCATGCTAGGGCCATGATAAACCAGGGGGCTCGCCTCCAGCATGCTAGGGCCATGATTATCCAGGGGGCTCGCCACCAGCATGCTAGGGCCATGATAAGCCAGGGGGCTCGCCTCCAGCGTGCTAGGGCCATGATAAGCCAGGGGGCTCGCCACCAGCATGCTAGGGCCATGATAGGCCAGGGGGCTCGCCTCCAGCATGCTAGGGCCATGATAAACCAGGGGGCTCGCCTCCAGCATGCTAGGGCCATGATAAGCCAGGGGGCTCGCCTCTAGCGTGCTAGGGCCATGATAAGCCAGGGTGCTCGCCACCAGTGTGCTAGGGCCATGATAAGCCAGGGTGCTCGCCACCAGTGTGCTAGGGCCATGATAAGCCAGGGGACTCGCCACCAGCATGCTAGGGCCATGATTATTCAGGGGGCTCGCCACCAGTGTGCTAGGGCCATGATAATAAGCCCGGGGGCTCGCCACCAGTGTGCTAGGGCCATGATAAGCCAGGGGGCTCGCCTCCGGCATGCTAGGGCCATGATAAGCCAGGGAGCTCGCCACCAGCATGCTAGGGCCATGATAAGCCAGGGGGCTCGCCACCAGTGTGCTAGGGCCATGACAATAAGCCCGGGGGCTCGCCACCAGTGTGCTAGGGCCATGATAAGCCAGGGGGCTCGCCACCAGCATGCTAGGGCCATGATAAGCCAGGGAGCTCGCCACCAGCATGCTAGGGCCATGATAAGCCAGGGGGCTCGCCACCAGTGTGCTAGGGCCATGACAATAAGCCCGGGGGCTCGCCACCAGTGTGCTAGGGCCATGATAAGCCAGGGGGCTCGCCACCAGCATGCTAGGGCCATGATAAGCCAGGGGGCTCGCCACCAGTGTGCTAGGGCCATGACAATAAGCCCGGGGGCTCGCCACCAGTGTGCTAGGGCCATGATAAGCCAGGGGGCTCGCCACCAGCATGCTAGGGCCATGATAAGCCAGGGGGCTCGCCACCAGTATGCTAGTAAGGCCTAGTTCACACTGTATCATGTGGCTGTTTTAGTTATAAAATGTCTTGGTGGGAAATTGCCCCATTAAAGGGAAGTCCTGGAGGTCACTGGTTGGCGCAGTACACACAGCGGTTATATGGCCGCTCATATCCATATATAAGGATGTGCCGTCAGATTCCTGGGTAAGAGGCACTGGCGGCTTTCTATGATATGGCGGAGGTTTGCACGCACATGTAGTCGCCGCCATTCACACATTTATGGGGTCTCTGCTATTTGTTGGGCTCTTTGTTGCTGGGTGTGAGGCGGCGGCATGGTGACATATAGCGGCCGCGGTCTGCAGATTCCTCGTTGCTGGGGATTTGGCATTTTCTCAACATCTTTTTGACCAAATACAATTAAAGGGTTTTCTTAAGAATAAAATATGTCTCGTGATCTCCTCCACCTAAAACCAGACTAATCCCGGAATAAGCCCTGCGCCTCAGTGATTATGGCGCCATCCTACACCCTGGGGTTGTTTCTGGGCAGAATCAGATGTCCAGGCCCCTCCCCCTTATTTTAGCCCCCCCTTTATGTACAGCCTGGTTTTGGGTTTTTTCCCCATTGGTGGTTATAGTTCCTTGGTGTCCTTATAATATAATCATCATGTGGATGGCCAGGGGAAGAGATGGCACCAGGGGGCGCAGCAAGAAGGCGGCGGGGTAGTGTGCTGTACTCCTCAAGGCCTGGCACCATGTAGATGTGACTGAGTAGCCACTTCATGGCAGCAGCACCCTCTAATGGTAGTGACCTCTATCAACAGGTTAATGTCCAGGAAGGACGGGGGGTGACTCGGCTCCGAATTTCCTGATGTCAGTCCAGTTGATCACCTGTTGGTCCGATCCCTGGAGGTCGCAGCGAGCAGCTTGCAGGATCAACTGCTGAGGTCTTAGACCTCACATGAACCAGCAGAGTAGGGGGTCCTACACCTAATCAGGCAGGGGGACTGAGGGGTGTATATAGAGATTTAGAGTTCAGCACTGACCCATCTACCACCCTGCCCCCACACGCCGGTGCTCGCCCTTTCACGTTGCCATCTTTATTAAGCTAATTGCTTGCCCACAAACCTCCAGATGCTGAATGAGCGAAACCTGACTGCGGTCTCCCATCCGGCCAGAAGCCGCAGATAAGATTTCACCCTGTGCCTTTTATCCCTGCGCCTCTTCTGCCTCTTCGGGTGGCTCTTCTTGGGTTACAGACTGCGACATGCGGGCAGCCTTATATGAATGCTCGCCAGCAGGTCTCGGAAGAGCAGCCATGGGAAGTCTGCGGTCACGGGGAATCAAGTTGCAATTTTCCAGGGATTGCTAATGCAGAAAAGCTGTAGTGCGGATGGAGCGGCTCCCCATTATCTCCATGTCCAGGTCAGCAGGGCCGCACATGGCGGGTTGTGGCTCCTCACCACAGTGATGCTACATGATGTGGAAAATTATACTCCCCATAGGCGGCGGCCGTACAGGGGGTCACCTCTAAGCTTCCTCCTCATCTTAGGGCATTATATAGATCAGAGGGTAAGGAATGGGCCCTGGTACAAAACATAACTCATGGCAGTCCCTGTGTGAGTAGTAATTGGCAGCCATATTGGTTACCACCCAGCTTTCCCAGAAAGAGAAGACCATAGACTGCCACTGAACATATGCTGAGGATATTTTTTATTTAGGAGGGATTCCTGAGCCCTAGAGTTTGGCGCATCAGAGGCTCCTGGCATTTCCATGTTGCTGGGCGGCGTCCGCAGCGTCCTCTGCTCTCTCGTATGTTTGTTGCATCAGATCTTTCAGCTATTTATACTCCTCCTTAGGCTTCAGTATTAATGATGCCGCTCCAGATGAGCCCGCTCCTGTGGCTGTCGGTGGCGGCAGGTCTCTACTTCCTCCCAGGGACACAAGCGTCACATCCCAGTTCTGTCACATTACATACTACACGTCCCCCCTTCCACCCAAGGCAGCAGCATAAACGGTACCCATAAGGCTGAGGACACACAGTGCAGAAAAGCGAACGTTCTTGTTGCAGATTTGCTGCAGTTTTTTGAGCCAAAACCAGGTGTGGTTATCATAAGAGAGGGAGTATAAGAGGAGTATAAGAGGGAGTATAAGAGGAGTATAAGAGCGAGTATAAGAGGAAGTATAAGAGGAAGTATAAGAGGAAGTATAAGAGGAGTATAAGAGAGAGTATAAGAGGAAGTATAAGAGGAAGTATAAGAGGAAGTATAAGAGGAAGTATAAGAGGAAGTATAAGAGAAGTATAAGAGGAGTATAAGAGAAGTATAAGAGAAGTATAAGAGGAGTATAAGAGGAGTATAAGAGGAGTATAAGAGGAAGTATAAGAGGAGTATAAGAGAAAGCATAAGAGAGAGTATAAGAGGAAGTATAAGAGAAGTATAAGAGGAAGTATAAGAGAGTATAAGAGGAGTATAAGAGGAGTATAAGAGGAGTATAAGAGGAGTATAAGAGGAGTATAAGAGGAGTATAAGAGAAGCATAAGAGGAGTATAAGAGGAAGTATAAGAGGAGTGTAAGAGGGAGTAGTATAAGAGGGAGTATAAGAGGAAGTATAAGAGGAGTATAAGAGGGAGTATAAGAGGAGTATAAGAGGAGTATAAGAGGAGTATAAGAGGAAGTATAAGAGGAGTATAAGAGGAGTATAAGAGGAGTATAAGAGGAAGAGTATAAGAGGGAGTATAAGAGGAAGTATAAGAGGAGTATAAGAGGAGTATAAGAGGAGGTATAAGAGGAGTATAAGAGGGAGTATAAGAGGAAGTATAAGAGGAGTATAAGAGGAGTATAAGAGGAGTATAAGAGGAGTATAAGAGGAGTATAAGAGGAGTATAAGAGGAGTATAAGAGGAGTATAAGAGGGAGTATAAGAGGAAGTATAAGAGGGAGTATAAGAGGAAGTATAAGAGGAAGTATAAGAGGAGTATAAGAGGAGTATAAGAGGAGTATAAGAGGAGTATAAGAGGAAGTATAAGAGGAAGTATAAGAGGAAGTATAAGAGGGAGTATAAGAGGAGTATAAGAGGAGTATAAGAGGAGTATAAGAGGAGTATAAGAGAAGTATAAGAGGAAGTATAAGAGGAGTATAAGAGAAGTATAAGAGGAGTATAAGAGAGAAGTATAAGAGGAGTATAAGAGGAAGTATAAGAGGAGTATAAGAGGAGTATAAGAGGAGTATAAGAGAAAGAGAGTATAAGAGAGTAAGAGGAAGTATAAGAGGAAGTATAAGAGGAGTATAAGAGGAAGTATAAGAGGAAGTATAAGAGGAGTATAAGAGGAGTATAAGAGAAGTATAAGAGGAAGTATAAGAGAAGTATAAGAGGAAGTATAAGAGAAGTATAAGAG
Source organism: Leptodactylus fallax (assembly GCA_947044405.1). Taxonomy (NCBI): domain Eukaryota; kingdom Metazoa; phylum Chordata; class Amphibia; order Anura; family Leptodactylidae; genus Leptodactylus; species Leptodactylus fallax. The sequence goes on along the minus strand of CAMRHE010000747.1, from coordinate 153,728 downwards.
GAGTATAAGAGGAGTATAAGAGAGGAAGTATAAGAGGAAGTATAAGAGGAGTATAAGAGAGAGTATAAGAGGAAGTATAAGAGGAAGTATAAGAGGAGATAGGAAGTATAAGAGGAAGTATAAGAGAAGTATAAGAGGAAGTATAAGAGGAGTATAAGAGGAAGTATAAGAGAAGTATAAGAAGAGTATAAGAGGAAGTATAAGAGGAGTATAAGAGGAAGTATAAGAGGAGTATAAGAGGAAGTATAAGAGAAGTATAAGAGGAGTATAAGAGGAAGTATAAGAGAAGTATAAGAGGAAGTATAAGAGGAGTATAAGAGGGAGTATAAGAGGATTATAAGAGGAGTATAAGAGAAGAAGTATAAGAACTTCTTATATTCCCCATTGCTGGCTGACATAACTGCAACAAATAACCCAGCTTTCCCACAGAGGTTGTCAGCCAGCCGAGACTCTTGGCTAGTATTCAGTGATGTACCCCTTCTCCGCTGTCAGCCATTATAACTGTGGGGTGTCGCACAGATTTCCATGACACTTTTGACCACATGAAATCACACTACAGACATTTCAGTTTATCTCTGTGATGTCACCTTGTGACAGGCCTGTTGGATTTTGCTCGCGGATCACATGTGACTTTCTTACCATAGACTTCAGTGCGATGTGGTGACCGTTGCAGTGAGGTCCTTGCTTTATGCCGCTATAAATCCCTGCAGATGTAGGTAGGTTGCCATTCAGGTGTGTGGAAAGCTGGGTGCTAGCCCTCTGCGGAGCAGTAAGTCCTGTTATAAACCCCCCAGTAAGATAACCGCTGCCAGATGTCGCAGAGCTGACCCTGAGGTGTTGATGTTGATAACAACTTTTGGGCAGAAGGTCATATTTAACCCTTGCTGCACTGAGTGGCCTCCTGAGGGTCCTCCACACCCATCAGACCAGGGACCGGGCAGTTTACTCTGATCTTACCTACTAACCATAATTGTGAGTGATCTGGCTGCTTGTGAACAGGTTAATAAAACAATGGGCAACCATTCCGGATAATGGCGAGCAGCCGTGGACACGATTCACCACCTATCATTGGTCGGCGACTCCAGGTCCTGTCCTGTCCGCTCTTCTGCTCCTCATCTCCTCCTGTTACTGTGGTGCCGAGCCCAGGACGGCAGAGTAACGCGCTGTTGCCATGTCACTCCATGGAGGAGGCAGCAGGCAGTAATCCGTTCACGGCAGGACAGCTCCATCCATCTGCCGCCGTGGACAGGACGGATCTCCAGGTTGAAGCTTTGTTTGCATGGTAACAGGAGATAGAATTAATACCATCATCATCTCAAGGTCAGAGGAGGCGACATTACTTATAGGTGCAGCCAGATGGGGGTTATACTACAAGGCCAGGCTCCTGCTGCAGCCAGATGGGGGTTATACTACAAGGCCAGGCTCCTGCTGCAGCCAGATGGGGGTTATACTACAAGGCCAGGCTCCTGCTGCAGCCAGATGGGGGTTATACTACAAGGCCAGGCTCCTGCTGCAGCCAGATGGGGGTTATACTACAAGGCCAGGCTCCTGCTGCAGCCAGATGGGGGTTATACTACAAGGCCAGGCTCCTGCTGCAGCCAGATGGGGGTTATACTACAAGGCCAGGCTCCTGCTGCAGCCAGATGGGGGTTATACTACAAGGCCAGGCTCCTGCTGCAGCCAGATGGGGGTTATACTACAAGGCCAGGCTCCTGCTGCAGCCAGATGGGGGTTATACTACAAGGCCAGGCTCCTGCTGCAGCCAGATGGGGCAGATCTAGTCCTGGCTGGTACTGTATGCCATGACATAATTCATACCCATAGAAGAACACAACAGTCGGCCTCTCCCCAGCCTGAGATGGCTGATAACAGAGAGCAATACATAAACATATAAAGGGTGGTTGTTCCAGTTCTTCACCATTTCCTCTGGTTGCTGTCAGTGAACAGACGGTCCTGGCCTATTACTTCTAACAGCTGTGGATTTGTTACACTTGTATATCCAGACCAGACAATCCTCTGAGGGCTCTGATACATTTTCTGCGCTGATACATTGTCATTTCTCTCCTGGGGCGCTGATACATTTCCTGCGCTGTCTTGTAACATTTCTCTCCTCTGAGGGCTCTGATACATTTTCCTGCGCTGATACATTGTAACATTTCTCTCCTTTGTGGGCTCTGATACATTTTCCTGCGCTGATACATTGTAACATTTCTCTCTCCTCTGTGGGCTCTGATACATTTTCCTGCGCTGATACATTGTAACATTTGTTTAGAATTTGTTTTTCCCAGTAAATTATATCCGGAATCGCCGCCTCGGATCTCCAGGAATCTGTGAAATTCCGTCGTCTTCTCCTCTGTGTTCATTTAGTGAGATTACCCCTAAGACGATGCATCGGGGCAGGGATTTGGCGGCGCGCCTGTCACTCATTTCCTTGCCGGGTTTTTGTTGTTGCCATGGGAATAGTTGTCCGGGGCGGCAGGAATGCACAAGGAGCATTACCATAGGGCAGCTGGCCACAGCGGGAGCCGCGGGGGCCATTGTATGAGGCACGTGTTTTCTGGAAGGACTTGTGGCATAGGCCTGGGCATCCTCCATCACCTCACACCCCCCTGCTCCGGCTTCGTCTCGCCCGTTGGGTGTTTGCAGATCTTGACGTATTTTGCTGCGTACTTGGGGATTTTCATCTCGCAGTGTTACTTTTATGGTTGCAGGATGAGATGTTTGTCGCCTCTTAGAGGGGTGCACAACTGATGTAGTGTCTGCAGGCGCTCCTCCACCCATGTGTCACGTGCTGGGGTGGAGGCGCACATGGCGACAGAGACAGACATTCTGCAGGGTGGTGCGGCCGGACGCCATCAGGATGGATGTGTGTTGTGCAAACACATTAAAAGGCAGCCAGCGGGGGCCCCAGGGAAACATGTCCAGGGGCAGCTCATGGGGCCCGATACAGCATGAGTGCCAGCCCCGCCATCATTACATACTGCCACATGTAAGATCTGTACCGGCCCCGCCATCATTACATACTGCCACGTGTAAGATCTGTACCGGCCCCGCCATCATTACATACTGCCACGTGTAAGATCTGTACCGGCCCCGCCATCATTACATACTGCCACGTGTAAGATCTGTACCGGCCCCGCCATCATTACATACTGCCACGTGTAAGATCTGTACCAGCCCCGCCATCATTACATACTGCCACGTGTAAGATCTGTACCAGCCCCGCCATCATTACATACTGCCACGTATAAGATCTGTACCGGCCCCGCCATCATTACATACTGCCACGTGTAAGATCTGTACCAGCCCCGCCATCATTACATACTGCCACGTATAAGATCTGTACCGGCCCCACCATCATTACATACTGCCACGTATAAGATCTGTACCAGCCCCGCCATCATTACATACTGCCACGTATAAGATCTGTACCAGCCCCGCCATCATTATATACTGCCACGTATAAGATCTGTACCAGCCCCGCCATCATTACATACTGCCACGTGTAAGATCTGTACCAGCCCCGCCATCATTATATACTGCCACGTATAAGATCTGTCCACCCCCCCCACCATCATTACATACTGCCACGTGTAAGATCTGTACCCCCCCAGCCCCACCATCATTATATACCGCCACGTATAAGATCTGTACCGGCCCCACCATCATTATATACCACCACGTGTAAGATCTGTACCAGCCCCACCATCATTACATACTACCACGTGTAAGATCTGTACCGGCCCCGCCATCATTACATACTGCCACGTATAAGATCTGTACCAGCCCCACCATCATTACATACCGCCACGTATAAGATCCGTACCAGCCCCGCCATCATTATATACCGCCACGTATAAGATCTGTACCAGCCCCGCCATCATTACATACTGCCACATGTAAGATCTGTACCAGCCCCGCCATCATTACATACCGCCACATGTAAGATCTGTACCAGCCCCGCCATCATTATATACCGCCACATGTAAGATCTGTACCAGCCCCGCCATCATTACATACTGCCACATGTAAGATCTGTACCAGCCCCACCATCATTACATACCGCCACGTATAAGATCTGTACCAGCCCCGCCATCATTACATACTGCCACGTGTAAGATCTGTACCGGCCCCGCCATCATTATATACTGCCACGTATAAGATCTGTACCGGCCCCGCCATCATTACATACTGCCACGTATAAGATCTGTACCAGCCCCGCCATCATTACATACTGCCACGTATAAGATCTGTACCAGCCCCACCATCATTACATACCGCCACGTATAAGATCTGTACCAGCCCCGCCATCATTATATACCGCCACGTATAAGATCTGTACCAGCCCCACCATCATTACATACTGCCACGTATAAGATCCGTACCAGCCCCGCCATCATTATATACTGCCACATGTAAGATCTGTACCAGCCCCGCCATCATTACATACTGCCACATGTAAGATCTGTACCAGCCCCACCATCATTACATACTGCCACGTGTAAGATCTGTACCAGCCCCGCCATCATTACATACTGCCACATGTAAGATCTGTACCAGCCCCGCCATCATTACATACTGCCACATGTAAGATCTGTACCAGCCCCACCATCATTATATACCGCCACGTATAAGATCTGTACCAGCCCCGCCATCATTACATACTGCCACGTATAAGATCTGTACCAGCCCCACCATCATTACATACTGCCACGTATAAGATCTGTACCGGCCCCGCCATCATTACATACTGCCACGTATAAGATCTGTACCAGCCCCGCCATCATTATATACCGCCACGTATAAGATCTGTACCAGCCCCGCCATCATTACATACTGCCACGTATAAGATCTGTACCAGCCCCGCCATCATTACATACTGCCACGTATAACATCTGTACCAGCCCCGCCATCATTACATACTGCCATGTATAAGATCTGTACCAGTCCCGCCATCATTATATACCGCCACGTATAAGATCTGTACCAGCCCCGCCATCATTACATACTGCCACGTGTAAGATCTGTACCAGCCCCGCCATCATTATATACCGCCACGTATAAGATCTGTACCAGCCCCGCCATCATTATATACCGCCACGTATAAGATCTGTACCAGCCCCGCCATCATTATATACTGCCACGTGTAAGATCTGTACCAGCCCCGCCATCATTATATACCGCAACATGTAAGATCTGTACCAGCCCCGCCATCATTACATACTGCCACGTATAAGATCTGTACCAGCCCCACCATCATTATATACCGCCACGTGTAAGATCTGTACCGGCCCCGCCATCATTATATACTGCCACGTATAAGATCTGTACCGGCCCCACCATCATTACATACTGCCACATGTAAGATCTGTACCAGCCCCGCCATCATTATATACCGCCACGTGTAAGATCTGTACCGGCCCCGCCATCATTATATACTGCCACGTGTAAGATCTGTACCAGCCCCACCATCATTACATACCGCAACATGTAAGATCTGTACCAGCCCCACCATCATTACATACCGCCACATGTAAGATCTGTACCGGCCACGCCATCATTATATACCACCACGTATAAGATCTGTACCGGCCCCGCCATCATTACATACCACCACGTGTAAGATCCGAACCCGGCCCCGCCATCATTATATACCGCCACGTATAAGATCTGTACCAGTCCCGCCATCATTATATACCGCCACGTGTAAGATCTGTACCAGCCCGCCATCATTATATACCGCCACGTATAAGATCTGTACCAGCCACGCCATCATTATATACCGCCACATGTAAGATCTGTACCAGCCCCGCCATCATTACATACCGCCACGTATAAGATCTGTACCAGCCCCGCCATCATTATATACTGCCACGTGTAAGATCTGTACCGGCCCCGCCATCATTATATACTGCCACGTGTAAGATCTGTACCAGCCCCGCCATCATTATATACTGCCACGTGTAAGATCTGTACCAGCCCCACCATCATTACATACTGCCACGTGTAAGATCCGAACCCGGCCCCGCCATCATTATATACTGCCACGTGTAAGATCTGTACCAGCCACGCCATCATTATATACCGCCACGTATAAGCTCTGTACCGGCCCCGCCATCATTATATACCGCCACGTATAAGATCTGTACCAGCCCCACCATCATTATATACCGCCACGGATAAGATCTGTACCAGCCTCACCATCATTATATACCGCCACGTATAAGATCTGTACCGGCCCCGCCATCATTACATACTGCCACGTGTAAAATCCGAACCCGGCCGCACCATCATTATATACCACCATGTATAAGATCTGTACCAGCCCCACCATCATTATATACCGCCACGGATAAGAGCTGTACCAGCCCCGCCATCATTATATACCGCCACGTGTAAGATCTGTACCGGCCCCGCCATCATTACATACTGCCACGTATAAGATCTGTACCAGCCCCGCCATCATTACATACTGCCACGTATAAGATCTGTACCGGCCCCACCATCATTACATACTGCCACGTATAAGATCTGTACCGGCCCCACCATCATTACATACTGCCACGTATAAGATCTGTACCGGCCCCACCATCATTACATACTGCCACGTATAAGATCTGTACCGGCCCCGCCATCATTACATACTGCCACGTATAAGATCTGTACCGGCCCCGCCATCATTACATACTGCCACGTATAAGATCTGTACCAGCCCCACCATCATTACATACTGCCACGTGTAAGATCCGAACCCGGCCCCGCCATCATTACATACTGCCACGTGTAAGATCCGAACCGGCCCCGCCATCATTATATACCGCCACGTATACGTAGATCTGTACAAGCCCCACCATCATTATATTCCGCAACGTTTAAGATCTGTACCAGCCCGCCATCATTATATACCGCCACGTATACGTAGATCTGTACAAGCCCCGCCATCATTGCATACTGCCACATGTGATCCGAACCGGCCCCGCCATCATTATAGAACCGGCCCCGCCATCATTATATACCGCCACGTATAAGATCTGTACCAGCCCCGCCATCATTACATACTGCCACATGTAAGATCCGTACCAGCCCCGCCATCATTACATACTGCCACGTGTAAGATCCGCCCCACCCCCTCCATCATTACATACTGCCACGTATAAGATCTGTATCAGCCCCGCCATCATTATATACCGCCACATGTAAGATCTGTATCAGCCCCGCCATCATTATATACCGCCACGTGCCATGTGTACGTTCTATATAGCATCCAGTAATCCACAAGGGCTGGTAATCTGGCAGATTGTGTGGTAACGCTTCGGTTCCTCTCTATGCCGCCTGATAATCCTCTCAGACATCTTCCTGTATGTTTATGATGTCATAAGACGCGCCGCGCCTCTACAAGTTACCCTGAGACTATAGGGAAGATTTTGCCATGCCCAGTGCAGCAATGAGTTAATGTCTAACTAGCAGAGGCAAAGTGATTGTATTCCCGGCTGACCCCGCGCAGGGGCTCCCCTGTGCTCGGCTGGGGAGCTGCCGCTCTGCAGTGTATTCTGCTGTTTAATTAACATGATTTGCAGGAGAAGGTTGTCAGAGGCCATATTACTGTTCTGGGCACACACAGCCTCGGCCCCAGCGGAACGCACGCTCCATCCTCAGCCTGTCATTGGCTTCTGCTGGGCTGATGCAACAAATGGAAATAGATCATGTCAGCCAAATGTCCTGCAGGGGGAGCTATCGGGGTAATAAGGTCAGGTAATAAGGCAGTCGTGGAGGCTCATGATGGAGATAGATGCGCTTCACCTGCATGTACTTGTAATGTCCCCCAACCTGACTGTGTGAATTCACTCCTAAAATCTCTGTGCAAGTCCAGTTATGACAGCAGAAACCAATATGGCTGCCACTACTGACCCGAAAGCTGCAGAATTCTAAACCCTATCATGTAGGACACGAGGAGGGGAGTATGTCAGCCGCCGTACACGCAGGACACGAGGAGGAGGGGAGTATGTCAGCCCCCGTACACGCAGGACACGAGGAGGAGGGGAGTATGTCAGCCCCCGTACACGCAGGACACGAGGAGGAGAGTATGTCAGCCCCCCGTATACATAGGACACGAGGAGGGGAGTAGGTCAGCCGCCGTACACAGAGGACACGAGGAGGAGAGTATGTCAGCCCCCGTACACAGAGGTCACGAGGAGGGGAGTATGTCAGCCCCCGTACACGCAGGACACGAGGAGGGGAGTATGTCAGCCGCCGTACACGCAGGACACGAGGAGGAGGGGAGTATGTCAGCCGCCGTACACAGAGGACACGAGGAGGAGAGTATGTTAGCCCCCGTATACATAGGACACGAGGAGGGGAGTAGGTCAGCCGCCGTACACAGAGGACACGAGGAGGGGAGTATGTCAGCCCCCGTACACGCAGGACACGAGGAGGAGGGGAGTATGTCAGCCCCCGTACACGCAGGACACGAGGAGGAGAGTATGTCAGCCCCCGTATACATAGGACACGAGGAGGAGAGTATGTCAGCCGCCGTACACGCAGGACACGAGGAGGGAGTATGTCAGCCCCCATACACGCAGGACACGAGGAGGAGAGTATGTCAGCCCCCGTACACAGAGGACACGAGGAGGAGAGTATGTCAGCCGCCGTACACAGAGGACACGAGGAGGGGAGTATGTCAGCCCCCGTACACGCAGGACACGAGGGGAGAGTATGTCAGCCGCCGTACACAGAGGACACGAGGAGGAGAGTATGTCAGCCCCCCGTACACGCAGGACACGAGGAGGGGAGTATGTCAGCCCCCGTACACGCAGGACACGAGGAGGGGGGAGTATGTCAGCCGCCGTACACGCAGGACACGAGGAGGAGGTATGTCAGCCCCCGTACACGGGAGGAGGGGAGTATGTCAGCCGCCGTACACGCAGGACACGAGGAGGAGGGGAGTATGTCAGCCCCCGTACACGCAGGACACGAGGAGGAGAGTATGTCAGCCCCCGTACACAGAGGACACGAGGAGGGGAGTATGTCAGCCCCCGTACACGCAGGACACGAGGAGGGAGAGTATGTCAGCCCCCGTACACGCAGGACACGAGGAGGAGAGTATGTCAGCCCCCGTACACGCAGGACACGAGGAGGGAGGGGGAGTATGTCAGCCCCCGTACACAGAGGACACGAGGAGGGGAGTATGTCAGCCGCCGTACACGCAGGACACGAGGGGAGTATGTCAGCCCCCATACACGCAGGACACGAGGAGGAGAGTATGTCAGCCCCCGTACACGCAGGACACGAGGAGGAGAGTATGTCAGCCGCCGTACACGCAGGACACGAGGAGGGAGTATGTCAGCCCCCGTACACGCAGGACACGAGGAGGAGAGTATGTCAGCCCCCGTACACAGAGGACACGAGGAGGAGAGTATGTCAGCCCCCGTACACAGAGGACACGAGGAGGGGAGTATGTCAGCCGCCGTACACGCAGGACACGAGGGGAGGTATGTCAGCCCCCATACACGCAGGACACGAGGAGGGGAGTATGTCAGCCGCCGTACACAGAGGACACGAGGAGGAGAGTATGTCAGCCCCCGTACACGCAGGACACGAGGAGGAGAGTATGTCAGCCCCCGTACACGCAGGACACGAGGAGGAGGGGAGTATGTCAGCCGCCGTACACGCAGGACACGAGGAGGAGGGGAGTATGTCAGCCCCCGTACACGCAGGACACGAGGAGGGGAGTATGTCAGCCCCCGTACACGCAGGACACGAGGAGGGGAGTATGTCAGCCGCCGTACACAGAGGACACGAGGAGGGGAGTATGTCAGCCGCCGTACACAGAGGACACGAGGAGGGGAGTATGTCAGCCGCCGTACACAGAGGACACGAGGAGGGGAGTATGTCAGCCGCCGTACACAGAGGACACGAGGAGGAGGGGAGTATGTCAGCCGCCGTACACAGAGGACACGAGGAGGGGAGTATGTCAGCCGCCGTACACAGAGGACACGAGGAGGGGAGTATGTCAGCCCCCGTACACAGAGGACACGAGGAGGGGAGTATGTCAGCCCCCGTACACAGAGGACACGAGGAGGGGAGTATGTCAGCCGCCGTACACAGAGGACACGAGGAGGGGAGTATGTCAGCCGCCGTACACAGAGGACACGAGGAGGGGAGTATGTCAGCCCCCGTACACGCAGGACACGAGGAGGAGAGTATGTCAGCCCCCGTACACAGAGGACACGAGGAGGAGAGTATGTCAGCCCCCGTACACAGAGGACACGAGGAGGGGGAGTATGTCAGCCCCCGTACACGCAGGACACGAGGAGGAGAGTATGTCAGCCGCCGTACACAGAGGACACGAGGAGGAGAGTATGTCAGCCGCCGTACACAGAGGACACGAGGAGGAGAGTATGTCAGCCCCCGTACACAGCAGGACACGAGGAGGGGAGTATGTCAGCCCCCGTACACGCAGGACACGAGGAGGAGAGTATGTCAGCCCCCGTACACAAAGGACACGAGGAGGGGAGTATGTCAGCCCCCGTACACAGAGGACACGAGGAGGGGAGTATGTCAGCCCCCGTACACAGAGGACACGAGGAGGAGAGTATGTCAGCCCCCGTACACAGAGGACACGAGATGGGGAGTATGTCAGCCCCCGTACACAGAGGACACGAGGAGGGGAGTATGTCAGCCCCCGTACACAAAGGACACGAGGAGGGGAGTATGTCAGCCCCCCGTATACAAAGGACACGAGGAGGGGAGTATGTCAGCCCCCGTACACAGAGGACACGAGGAGGAGAGTATGTCAGCCCCCCGTACACAGAGGACAGGAGGTGGGGAGTATGTCAGCCCCCGTACACAGAGGACACGAGGAGGAGAGTATGTCAGCCCCCGTATGTCAACTTCATAATCCCTGACCCCAGGAGCTGACAATCTAATCTCTCTACATCACACATAACAAACATCAGATACCTGTAATAAACTCGGAGTACATGAGGGGATTATTCACACAGCGGATTTGGTGCAGGATTTTGCAGCTGACAATCCTTCCCATTGATCTGTGCTTGTTCCTGCACAGCCAGTTCCCATGAATGCTGCATGTGAATTTAGCCTTAGGCACTGGAGGCGTTTACAGGTGACTGGGCCGGACAATATGGCTGACGGCGGTGCTGTGGAAGGTGAGGGGGCAGCAAGGGACTCTACAGACATTGCCTTGGCATCTGCCTAAATGAGCGCAGCTCAGGAGGGGGATGAGGGGGAGGGATTGTCCCAGAACAGATGGGGAGCGCAGGGCCCGGACTGTACAGGATTAGTCGCCGACCAGGGGCCCCTCACGGCTGATTTGAGGTTAACAGGACTGGAAAGGAGGGATGTAGTGCTGGGGAGCAGATGGCGAGGAGCGGCGTCCCCCGGCGTACTCAGCTGCTCAGGGAAGCTTCCAGGACTCCTCCGGCATCAACAATCCCACAGACATCTTGTGGCCCCGGCCATGGCCCCGTGTCCGCTCTCGGCCCCTGCAGCTCTGGATCTGACTGGAGGAAATATAGTCATGTTCACTCTTAAAGGGCATCTCCACCTAAAACTTCTGTGCCATATACAAGGGAGCGTTCACACAGTGCGGCTGCGCGGATATGGTTTGAAAACCGCGCTGTGTGAACGAGGCCTCAGAAATTCTCTCCAGTCTTTGTTAGGTCTGATCTCTCTCTGAATAAAGCTGGATGACGATCAATCGGGCCACCATTACTGCTCCAATAGGGGGCGCCACTGCTTTTCTAAGTGCCCTGAACGATAGCACGAGGGAAAAAATGCAGCTTGACTGTGCCGTGTGAATATATCCTGAGAAAGCTGGGTGACAACCTGGACCGCCAGTACCCCGCACACTAGACGTGTCGGCCAGATGCCCCTGTATAGGATGAGTGACAACCCCTGGGGCAGTTGTAATGGCAGCCATATTGAAGCTTATCCAGCTTTCCCAGAAACAGATCCAGCTGAACAGGCTTGGGGAGCATTCACACGGTGCAGCTTGTGTTTGTGGTCACATGACCGTCGACTATAATGTTGCGATCACTGGGGGCAGTTTTTATGCAGTTTCTTAATTTTACTGGTGAAACCTATAAAACTGCACAACAACTGCATGCCGCGCAGCTGCTCCATGTGAATGCGCCCTTAGTGGAGGGTCCAGAGACCCCCCCACTCCTGACCTCTGACCCGGCCATGTCCCTGCTCTGTCACCAGCTCTAATGAATGGGGGGCATTGATGTATCTGCTATTAACCCTCTGTCTGAGCTGGCCCTGGGGTGGGGTCCGCGGCCGCCGTCTGGGGGGATTTTCTTCGGCTGATCAGGTTTCATTGATCATCCAGTCATTACTAATGGAGGAATGCGAATGACCAACAATGGGCTGCGTCACCCCGGGTCAGGCCGCAGCCACACACACTGGGGTGACCGCAACCATCTGACCATAAGGTGCCGAAACCCGGAGACCCAGGACCTGCCCAACATGGCGAGTAATGGCTGTGAATATGGCCGGGCAGCGATACCAGACATTTATGTACGACTTGTCACATGGTCAGAATTGGCGCTGGATGTGGCGCTCCTCCGCCAGGAATGGGCGGCCTCCTTAATCATCTGATCCTCATCATGTCACAGAGCGGGGGCCACACAGGACCCCCACTCACCCTGCAGCTGGGGAGCGTGCCTGGCACTGAAAGGGTGCATTCTCCCCCCTGCCCAGGGAGATTACTGGAACAAAGCCCCTCGCCATTCCTCACATGCCAAGAGGCTCGCCTACTGCTAGTGTGAACAGGGTAATGGAGCCCTGACCGGCATGTGAACCGCGCTGCCGTATCTAATCTGCTGCAGTAGTGTGTCAATGTGTATCAGTGTATCTAATCAGCAATGTGTATCTGAGCAGCACGGTGTCATTATGTATCACATCAGTAGTGTGTCTGTGTGTATCTACAATCAGTGTGTATCTAAGCTACTGGGTGTCACAGTGTATCTAATCAGGAATGTGTATCCGAGCAGCACGGTGTCATTATGTATCACATCAGTAGTGTGTCTGTGTGTATCTACAATCAGTGTGTATCTAAGCTACTGGGTGTCACAGTGTATCTAATCAGCAATGTGTATCCGAGCAGCAGAGTGCCCACATGTATCTAATCTGTAGTGTGTATCGAATCAGTAGTGTTTCAATGTGTATCTAATCTGCAGTGTGTCCATGTGTATCTAAAGAGCAATGTGCATCCAAATAGTAGTGCGCTCATATGTAGCTAACAAGCGGTGTGTATCTAATCAGCAGTGTGTATCCAATCAGCGGCTGCTCTAGGCTATACGCCCTCTCTGGCGCTGTTTACACGCTCAGGTTTTCTGACGCAGTTTTCAATCTGCTCCTGGTTTTCAATTCAAAAACCTGAATGTGTGAACTGAGCCCTTTGTCGGAGACAATCTTGATGCCACCATAACAGCTCCCAGAGGGTTGTCACCCAGCTTTCCTAGAGTCCTGATCCCCGGTAAGCCACCCATCTTTTCCAGAAACAGATATAATTGGAGACATCCCTCAGTTTGGTTTTCCAGGCGCGGCAGATAGCCATCCTCCTCGGTACCTGCACACATTGGCCCGGCTGCTCCATCGATCAGCAGATAGGGGGCGCACTTCTATGGATCACCGGCATGTAAGGAGTTAATAGCGACTTCAGCCTCTTGGAGACGCCACATTGGGGGCTGTGCACGGGGGACAGGAGCGGAGGAGGATTGGGGGCGCCTCCAGGCAGCGACTAAATATAACCCTGCAAGGCTCTGCTACCTGCGCCCTGTCAGCGGGGGGATCCACAGCAAGCAGAGGGCGCCATTAACCCTGTCCAGACCAGCTTGTAGTAGTGTAACCCTAATATCTAGGGTGTGTCCGCCATGTTTTCCGCGTCCACATATAACCGTTGTTTTGCCTGCGGCGTTTTCTTTTGCAGATCCGTTGATCGCTCCATCGATTATCATTATCTCCTCACTACATCCTTCTCACCCCTCCCCATTTCCGTTCGGAGTCCCTCAAGGTCTCTGCTCGGCCGCCTTATTTTTCTTCCCTTTTCTCAGTAGAGGAAATTATTTTTGGCTGTGATTATTGCAGATGGGAGGAAAGGAGCGTCCGCTCGGGTCATGTGCAGACCTAGAACTGACCGGAACCCCAGGGCGATACCACAGCCAGATGGGGGGGGGGGTCTCACTAAGACTCAAAGACTTGTCTATGACACCCCTCAAGTGTGGAAATATGGTATAGACATAGCAGTCACAGAGGCTCGTGCAGAAAGATCTACGAAGTTTCTAAGTTGGGTGTTTCAGTCTCTCAAGATCTCTGCTTGCTGTCATCTTGTTTACATCTAGAGGATGAGTTTGTTACATTGCAAGTCAGAAGTATCAGCCTGATACACTGTAACAAACCCTCACCGGTATAAACAAGACTAAATCTGTAGAAACAAGAATGTCTCCATTCACTGACAGCAAGCAGAGATCTTAAAGGGCCTGTCCATGACTAGAAAACCTGTCTGCTTTCCTCTTCTCAGGAAGTGACATCCATTGGTTATCAGACGTCAGTCTTCTTCTCAGGCAGGTTTAGTAGGACAGAGGATTAGAAGGTGTTCTCCGCGCGTTTCTGCCCCGGCAGGATTACTGACTCTCTCACTTCTTCTCTGATTTCCAGGCTTCCACCTCAGCGGCACAGTGACGGAGCCGGCGACCCAGTCAGAGCCAGAAGCCACCTACAAAGTGGCCATCAGTTTTGACCGCTGTAAAATCACCTCAGTGACCTGTGGTTGTGGCAACAGGGACATTTTCTATTGTGCCCATGTGGTGGCGCTGTCACTGTACCGAATCCGCAAGCCAGACCAGGTCAAACTGCGTCTTCCCATCTCAGAAACCCTCTTCCAGATGAACAGGGACCAACTGCAGAAGTTTGTCCAGTATCTGATCACGGCGCACCACACAGAAGTGCTTCCCACCGCCCAGAAACTGGCCGACGAGATCCTGTCCTCCAACTCGGAAATCAACCAAGTGCATGGTAATGGCTGCAGATCTGGGGGTCTACGCAAGAATAACTGGTGGTCTAGAGCAGTGAGGGGTCTATGTATCAATCCCTGGTGGTCTAGAGCAGTAAGGGGTCTATGTAAGAATAACTGGTGGTCTAGAGCAGTGAGGGGTCTATGTAAGAATAACTGGTGGTCTAGGGTAGTGAGGGGTCTATGTAAGAATAACTGGTGGTCTAGAGCAGTGAGGGGTCTATGTAAGAATAACTGGTGGTCTAGGGTAGTGAGGGGTCTATGTAAGATTCCCTGGTGGTCTAGAGCAATGAGGGGTCTATGTAACAATCCTCGTGGTCTAGGGCAGTGAGGGGTCTATGTAAGAATCCCTGGTGGTCTAGAGCAGTGAGGGGTCTATGTAAGAATCCCTGGTGGTCTAGAGCAGTGAGGGGTCTATGTAAGAATCCCTGGTGGTCTAGAGCAGTGAGGGGTCTATGTAAGAATAACTGGTGGTCTAGGGCAGTGAGGGGTCTATGTAAGAATAACTGGTGGTCTAGGGCAGTGAGGGGGTCTATGTAAGAATCCCTGGTGGTCTAGAGCAATGAGGGGTCTATGTAACAATCCTCGTGGTCTAGGGCAGTGAGGGGTCTATGTAAGAATCCCTGGTGGTCTAGAGCAGTGAGGGGTCTATGTAAGAATCCCTGGTGGTCTAGAGCAGTGAGGGGTCTATGTAAGAATCCCTGGTGGTCTAGAGCAGTGAGGGGTCTATGTAAGAATAACTGGTGGTCTAGGGCAGTGAGGGGTCTATGTAAGAATAACTGGTGGTCTAGGGCAGTGAGGGGGTCTATGTAAGAATCCCTGGTGGTCTAGGGCAGTGAGGGGTCTATGTAAGAATAACTGGTGGTCTAGGGCAGTGAGGGGTCTATGTAACAATCCTCGGTGGTCTAGGGCAGTGAGGGGTCTACGTAAGAATCCCTGGTGGTCTAGAGCAGTGAGGGGTCTATGTAAGAATAACTGGTGGTCTAGAGCAATGAGGGATCTATGTAAGAATCCCTGGTGGTCTAGGGCAGTGAGGGGTCTATGTAAGAATCCCTGGTGGTCTAGGGCAGTGAGGGGTCTATGTAAGAATCCCTGGTGGTCTAGGGCAGTGAGGGGTCTATAAGAATCCCTGGTGGTCTAGAGCAGTGAGGGGTCTATGTAAGAATAACTGGTGGTCTAGAGCAGTGAGGGGTCTATGTAACAATCCTCGGTGGTCTAGAGCAGTGAGGGGGTCTATGTAACAATCCCTGGTGGTCTAGAGCAGTGAGAGGTCTATGTAAGAATCCCTGGTGGTCTAGAGCAGTGAGAGGTCTATGTAAGAATCCCTGGTGGTTTAGGGCAGTGAGGGGTCTATGTAACAATCCTCGGTGGTCTAGAGCAGTGAGGGGGTCTATGTAAGAATCCTCAGGTGTTCTAGAGCGTGAGGGGCGAAACTGGTTTCGCATACCTGTTGGTTTAGGGGGTTCATTCCAGTGTCCCTGGTGGTCTAGAGCAGTGACAGGGAGCAGCTACATCATCCTGTGTCTGCCCCCTAGATCTATATGACTGCACAGACCTCTCTATGATTGGGGATCGCTCTGCCTGATGGCTATAGGGAGTCTGGGGGGTGCACAGTGCTGAGCTCTGCGCTCTTTTCCAGGTGCCCCCGATCCTACGGCCGGGGCGAGCATCAATGACGAGAACTGCTGGCATCTAGACGAGGAGCAGGTCCGGGAGCAGGTGAAGCTCTTCCTGTCTCAGGGAGGATATTACAGCTCCGGGAAGCAGCTCAACTCCATGTTTGCCAAGGTAAGGTATGAAGCTGTGCCAGATCAGCTGCCCAGCCCCCCACCCGCATGTCAGGTTAACCCTTACATTACATATCCACCCCACAGGTTAGAGAGATGCTGCGGATGAGGGACTCCAATGGCGCCCGCATGCTGACCCTGATTACTGAGCAGTTCATGGCGGACCCCCGACTGGCGCTGTGGAGACAGCAGGGAACAGGGATGACGGATAAGTGCCGACAGCTCTGGGATGAGCTAGGTAAGTGCGGCCGTCCTGATGACTGTTTCCAGTCACCTACCCCTTTTACAATTAGATGTGCTGGCGAATGGCGTCACTTTAATGCCTCTGCCGATGATCTCAAGTACAGGGGCAGGTTAGATTTTTACCTGTCTGATCTTTTTTTCCCCGGTGTCAGCGGTGTGTGCAGCCACTTATCTGTCGCATGCACATTGGCAGTTTATTTCTCCCGTGTCATCCCCTCACCGTCCTCCCTATCTTTAGGGGCGCTGTGGGTCTGCATCGTCCTGAACCCTCACTGCAAACATGAAGAAAAGGCCTGCTGGCTGCGACAGCTGAAGAAGTGGAATGACATGGACGTGTGTCCGCTGGAGGATGGAAACTATGGCAACGACCTACCTAACATCACCAACGCCCTGCCTCAAAGCAACGGCCATGGTAAGGGTTACTGAAAGGGTTAATACAGAACAGAAAGTCTGGCTCCTAATACTGCACCGCCCACCGTCAGCACCTCTGCCCTTATCACAGCTGAGAGTTTGCTCCAGTGGTATCCATTCCTCAGAGACTGTAAGATAAGACTAATAAACTGCTACAGGCTGTCAGAGCATGCTGGGAGTTGTAGTGTCACACAAGCAGCAGAGCACTGATCTAAGGCTGGAGTCTTCCTGCGCCTGCAGATGTGCAGGACGTGGATGGTGACGCTTAATAAACCTGCAAAGATTTTTTTCTGGTTTTCTGAGAGCTCTTTTATGACCTGAGTGAAATCCCCCCCCCCAATCATCTGATGAGCCGCACAAATCAATGTCTCCGCCATCGTCAGGCGCACTTGTCCTGATTGCCCTGCGTGCCGCGCTCTTCCTAGGAGGACAGGAGGTTGATTAGAGCTCAGAATTTACTTCCCTGTAGAGTTTCCTTCTGTTTAACTCTTCACCGAGACAAAACTTTTCCTGTTCTGTAACCAAAGACCGAGGATGTGAAAGCCACAAATCACACACCAGCCCAGAACAGCATCAGTGCAGTACTAGAAGTGTGAACGAGGGACAAATCACCCCCAACATCGCCCAAAAACTATTCTGCAGGTACAGTCACTGTGCGCATACATTACATTACTTATCCTGTATTATACTCCAGAGCTGCGCTCACTATCCTGCTGGTACAGTCACTGTGTACATACATTACATTACTTATCCTGTATTATACTCCAGAGCTGCGCTCACTATTCTGCTGGTACAGTCACTGTGTACATACATTACATTACTTATCCTGTATTATACTCCAGAGCTGCGCTCACTATTCTGCTGGTACAGTCACTGTGTACATACATTACATTACTTATCCTGTACTGATCCTGAGTTACATCCTGTATTATACTCCAGAGCTGCGCTCACTATTCTGCTGGTACAGTCACTGTGTATATACATTACATTACTTATCCTGTATTATACTCCAGAGCTGCACTCACTATTCTGCTGGTACAGTCACTGTGTACATACATTACATTACTTATCCTGTACTGATCCTGAGTGACATCCTGTATTATACTCCAGAGCTGCGCTCACTATTCTGCTGGTGCAGTCACTGTGTACATACATTACATTACTTATCCTGTATTATACTCCAGAGCTGCGCTCACTATTCTGCTGGTACAGTCACTGTGTACATACATTACATTACTTATCCTGTATTATACTCCAGAGCTGCGCTCACTATTCTGCTGGTACAGTCACTGTGTACATACATTACATTACTTATCCTGTACTGATCCTGAGTTACATCCTGTATTATACTCCAGAGCTGCACTCACTATTCTGCTGGTACAGTCACTGTGTACATACATTACATTACTTATCCTGTACTGATCCTGAGTTACAGCCTGTATTATACTCCAGAGCTGCGCTCACTATTCTGCTGGTACAGTCACTGTGTACATACATTACATTACTTATCCTGTATTATACTCCAGAGCTGCGCTCACTATTCTGCTGGTACAGTCACTGTGTACATACATTACATTACTTATCCTGTATTATACTCCAGGCTGGCTCACTATTCTGCTGGTGCAGTCACTGTGTACATACATTACTTATCCTGTATTATACTCCAGAGCTGCGCTCACTATTCTGCTGGTACAGTCACTGTGTACATACATTACATTACTTATCCTGTATTATACTCCAGAGCTGCGCTCACTATTCTGCTGGTACAGTCACTGTGTACATACATTACATTACTTATCCTGTAGCGCTTTTATTAATAAAATTATAAAACATAACAATCTTAATAAACATTAAACATAACAAGAATAATCAAAGGACAAACACAACAAAATAACACAACAAGTGACGATTCTATAATACAATATATACACTATATACAGGTTAGTATATTGACTGGCCCAGCCTCATTCACACCAAATACTCTTCAACCGCACTAATCCCAGTAATACACAATCTCACCGGCTGATCCAGCTGCCCACGACACCAAGAAAAAACACATTAATGACAAAAATAATATAATAAACATAAACTCATACAATATTACATATATACATACAAACACCAATAAACCCAAAAATTTTTTTTTCCCCCCCCCCTTTTTTTGCATACAAGGTCTTAAGCCAATCAACAAACCCCCCCGGCAGGCACATATCTCAGAAGGACAGACCAAAGATACTCGTGGTTAACTCGATCAAATGCTTTAGCCTGATCCAAGGACAGCAAGTACCCCTTCCCAGTGACCTGCCCTACCCTGCTCCACGGCCTCCCGGACACCAAGCACAGCACTAGTTGTACTGCGGCCTGGAACAGAGCAGTGCTGAGCCACTGAAAGGAGCTGGGGCGCAAACTTCACCAGACGATTGAACAGCACCTTTGCCAGAATCTTTCTGTCTGCATTGAGTAGCGCTATGGGACGCCAATCCTCAATACAAGATCGGCCCTTACCCTTTGACCTAGGATGATCAGAGCAGACCTCCTCATTGACCTCGGCAGAGTGCCCGAGGAAAGACACTCATTGAATAACTCAGTCAAGAGGGGAACCAAGATGTCCTTAAAGGTCTTATAGAACTCGGATGTTAGGCCATCCGGACCTGGCGATTTTTGGAGCCGAAGCCCATCAATGGCCAGTCTGACTTCCTCTTCCCTAATCATCTCTGTCAAAACGTCAAGAGAGGGGTTATCCCCTGGTTCAGGGACAGTTTCAGCCAGGAAAGCCGACACCACATCTCGATCTAGATCCCTCTTTCCCAAGAGGCGTCAGTAGAAGGATCTGACGACCTCCAGGATCCCTGATCTGGACCTTTTCAGGGATCCTGTACTATCAATCAGCCCTGTGATAACCTTACTACTCACTGACATGTTACAGTTTCTGTAAGGGTCGGGCGAGCGGTACTTCCCGTAATCCCTCTCAAAAACCAAAGATGCGTGCCTATCATACTGACACCTCTTAAGCAAAGATTTCACTCTGGAAATATCCTCATGGCTACCTCCAGTCGAGACAAGATGCTCGAGTTTCCTCCTCAGGCCTTGATACAGGCGGTACCTGTCCAGACTCCTGAGGCTCGAGAGCTGGCGGAAGAATCTCGCCACCCTTTTCTTGAACATCTCCCACCACTCAGACTTACTGCTACAAAGGTCCAGCAGCGGTACCTGGCTCTGAAGAAAATCCTCAAAGGATTGTCGTATCTCCGCTTCTTCCAAGAGAGACGAATTGAGCTTCCAGTAGCCTCTACCCATCCGGGGGGTCTCTGTAACATTCAGAGAAAACAAAATCATACAGTGATCGGAGAACTCCACCTCAACAACAGACACTGCTGAAGAGACGGCTTCCTCCTTTAAATAAAACCTATCTATTCTAGACCTGCATCTACCCCTATGATAGGTGAACCCCGCGTGGCCTGGGGTGTGCCGGATGTGGACATCCACCAGGCTAGCCTCACTAGCTATACTATTAAGCGCGACGCTATCGTAAGTCAGCTTGTCTCTGGAACCTCCCCTATCCTGGGGCCTCGTGACAGCATTGAAGTCCCCTCCAAAGACCACCTGCCGACTTGTAAAAAGGTAGGGCTTGATCCTCATAAAGAGACATTTCCTGTCCCACTTGGATTGGGGACCATAGATGTTAATAAGGCGGAGCTCTTGTCCCTTCATGAGGACATCTAAGATCAGGCATCTCCCCATTTCTAACTCAATAACTCGTCTGCATTCTACCGCTGCGGTAAAAAGAACCGCCACTCCGCTATACGGCTCGGCCGCAAGAGGCCGATAAGATGGACCTCGCCTCCACTCCCTTCTAGCTTTATGTACGGCCGCCAAATTTGGCAGCCTGGTCTCTTGCAAAAATAAAATGTCGGCTTCAACACGGCCGAGAAAATCAAAGGCCGCAAATCTAGCCGAATCTGACTTAATGCTGGCGACATTAATAGACGCCAGAGTCAACGGAGTGGGTGCCGCCATCCTGAGTGATTGAGTTAGACGGCTTTCTTCTTACCTGTATTCCCATCCCCTTCAGAGAAGGAACCCCCCCCTTTTCAGTGATACTGAGGTGTCCATTTCCTTTACCTGTGAGTTAGCAGACTCAGGTCTAGCACCTGTTCCCTTATCCTCGTCCCCAGACTCCACGCCAGTCTCACCTCCTGAGGATCGCACATCCCCAGAAGAAGACTCGACACCTCCTGAAAGCCCCTCCGTCGCCCTTGGCCCCTCACCCTCATCCTCCTCTCCCGAAGAAGAGTTTTCGTCAAGGGTGAGGAACCGATTTGAAAGCTCGACCAGAGGGGGGTTGGTTTTACCTTCCTTCGGTACCGTGGTCAGGGTAGGAGAAGATCTTAAATCTCCCTTCTTTTTACTCCTGTTCTTCTTTTTGGTACCCTGCCTCCGTTTTCCCTCCAGCCACATCCTATTATCCTCGTCCATACTTTCATAATGGGAGGACTCTGAGGATGCGGCGCCCTCCTCGTTCTGGATCCCCCTGACCTCCTCATCCAGTGCGTCATCCCTCGGGGCCTCAGCAGCAGGTTTTGTCTCCAGGACAGGGCCAGAGGTTGTCCCAGTAACCTGAGACTCCCTCAGTCCTCTATCCTTTTGACGCTTCTCTAGACGCCTTAGCTGGGCAGGTGTCTTTTTCTTGCTGTTCTTCACTGGCCCCTCAGTCTCTCCACCTCTGCTAGTCCCCTCCCCAGCAGATTCAGCCTCATGGCCTTCACGCACCGGGGCTGAGACCGCATTAGCAAAAGAAAGAGGACAACGACTGTATGGGTGACCTAGACCACCACACAGGTGACACCTAATCCTTGCACAGGATGCAGCGAGATGGCCTTTATCCCCACACAATGCACACACTTGCGCAGTACAGTTTGCACTGAAATGTGTGGGGTCGCCACACCTGTGACAAAGCTTTGGCTGACCCTGGTAGAAGATCAGGATACGATCCCTCCCCAGGAAGGCAGAGGAAGGAATGTGGGCAACAGAGCTACCAGAACGCCTCAGTTTAACCATAAAGGTCCATGACCCTGACCAGATACCAAACTCGTCACGATTTTTTTGAGGTATTCCCATGACCTCCCCATAGCGACCCATCCAGGTCATGATATCAACACAAGAAAGTGATTCATTACGGGTAAGAACAGTCACTTTCTTAACTTCGCTCTGGCGGGATACTGCCAGCACAAAAAAGTCCCGCCACTCAGGCTCGTTCTTTGTCAGCTCATAGTTCGACCAGAAGAGCTCAAGCCCCTCCGGCCGAACAAAACTGACATCGAACTCAGGTGTACCATAGGGATGTATCCGGGGATAGATGTCATTTGCCCTGAAGCCCATCTTCAGCAGCAGCTCAACCACTTTTGCCCTAGGAGGACACGCCTCATTGCCTTGCCACCGAAGACGGACCACATTCCTACGTCTAACACCTGGCCCGGCTGTCGGGAGAGACCACGGGGTCTGCCCGCCCCTTTCTTCTCGGAAGGCTGACAGGCCATGCATGTCAATCCAAAAGGACAGATCAACCTCCCGTCCCTCTACATTGATCGTTCTTTCACCCTTCTTTAAGGCCTCCAAGAGGCGGCGTTGCAAAAAGCCATCCCTGGAACCTGGAGACGAGGATGTCTGTATCCCACTTTCCCCAGCAGCGACATTGGCGTAGCTTCTAACAGGGACTGCCGCTGCTGGGGTGACAACTGGACCAGCCCCCACATCAGTCACATTCAGATTACCCACCTCCATCTCACAGTCAGCCATACTAACCTCCATACCCTCACTCACACCATTAGCTGGTAGTTTTTTTCCACTGCTCGCACCACTCACACCAGAAACTACAACCTCATTCGAACGTCCATTTGCGCCAGCTGGACCAGTAACATCAGGGGTAGATGAGGCCACCTCCGCATCCTTGGGCACAAGGGATGGGACCACCTTCACAGAACCATGTCTAGAGGTGACCCCGACTCTAGTCACCCTTGTGCCTTCCGCATCATCAGTACTGGCTGTTACGTTGCCTTTCTTATTATTCAAAAGTCTCCGTTGATCCTTAGCAGGCACAAGGCGCCGCTGATCTCCTACACTATCAAGTTCAGAGACCTGGTTGCCTGCAATACCCACACAAAAAAGTACTTTGCTAGTAGTTTTTTTAGTGTTCTGGATGGGAGGATTGGCGCTCTCAGCCCCGGCAACCCCTTCACACTGCTGCCGCTGATCAACTAAGTGACCTGCTGCAGCAGATCCAGGAGCCGCCGAAGCAACCGCAATCACCTCCGGCACTGGGTCACCCCCCCCTCCCACCAGGGAATGAACCACAGAACCGGAGTTTGACAATATTCCCGCTGCTGGGCCGCCCATAATGTCCGGCCTTTCGGCCGTTGCCTTCCCTGCTCCATCAATGCTACTGCAAGCAGAGACAGAGCCCCTCGCTACATTAGCTTCATTTGCAATCTCCCCGCTCCCTTGCACCGAGTCCACTGCAGGACCCGAGCCAGGCTGGGCAACGGGGCCTGCACAGCGAACCAACCCCACAGCTGACCCAGGGGACACAGGGAGGGGGCTATAGACCAAACTCACCACTTCTTTTGGCTTGCTCTTCTTCTTCTTCTTTCTGCGGCCTACAGGAGCCTCCTCTGGGAAATCACTGCCAAAGGAAAAGTTCTGGAGGCACACTGGGGATTCCAGCTGCTTAATCTGGGCCATTAGCGCCCCTCCCTGGCTGCTGCTGTCACTATCATCCCCTGAGTCGGCAGAACTGCAGCTAGGTGTCACTGCTGCCTGCCTTGCAGGGGGGCCGCTGTGCGGAACCTGCTGGTGTTGCTGCAGGCTGGCAGGTGGACATTGCTGCGGGCTGGCAGGTGGACCTTGCTGCGGGCTGGCAGGTGGACCCTGCTGCGGGCTGGCCGGTGGACCCTGCTGCGGGCTGGCAGGTGGACCTTGCTGCGGGCTGGCAGGTGGACCTTGCTGCGGGCTGGCCGGTGGACCTTGCTGCGGGCTGGCCGGTGGACCTTGCTGCGGGCTGGCAGGTGGACCTTGCTGCGGGCTGGCCGGTGGACCTTGCTGCGGGCTGGCCGGTGGACCTTGCTGCGGGCTGGCCGGTGGACCTTGCTGCGGGCTGGCCGGTGGACTCCTTGCTGCGGGCTGGCTGGTGGACCCTGCTGCGGGCTGGCAGGTGGACCTTGCTGCGGGCTGGCAGGTGGACCTTGCTGCAGGCTGGCAGGTGGACCTTGCTGCGGGCTGGCAGGTGGACCTGGCTGCTGGTCTTCATCCATCTCCTCCTCCACATCCACCTGGCTCTCAGGTTGGAGCCCCATCATCCTTCTCGCCTCTCATCCGCCATCTCTCTGAACCGGTCCTCATTCAGCAGCTTTTCCTTGAAAGGACCGCTCTTCTCCCGAATTACCGCTTTCCTTTCTTCCAAGGCGTCAATTTCAGACTTAAGTCTGTTTATCTCAGCCAGGCTTTCAGGCCTCCTCCTTTTTAGGGGCACATTAGCCCTGGCTTGGGCACAGCGCAGTTCCTCCCGAAGCCTCCTCACCGTCTTACTTGCCTCTTCGTACTCACTGAGGTGACTCATAACTCGGGAGCCATAGGTGGTAATAGACTCCCGGGGCCTCTGCAGCCCCCAGCCTTCCTCGCTGAGGTCGGCCTCACCTCCGTGAGCACTCAGCTTTCCTCCGGTGGTAGTGAGTTTTCTGCTGGCAGCACCCAGCTTTCCTCCAGTACTTTCAGCAGGACCGCTACTGTCTGTGTCAACAGACTTCTTCTCCACACTGGATGCCACTTTGCTAGCAGCCTCCTTGCTGGAGGCCTTACGGCCTTTCCGAGCCTCTACAGGCTCAGGGGGAGTAGGAGCCACATTGCTGCGACTCCTGGTGGAACGTCTCACCCCTGAGTCCTCCAATGTGCAGGCCGGTTGCTGGCTTCTCCTGCTCCCCGCCGGCCTGGTTCGAGGAACAGGAGCCTGGGTCTTGTCTCCCTCACTTATGCCTAGAAACCCACTCCCTCCCTGGGGAGGAGAGAGCAGGCCCCAGGTGGATAGGTCTTCCTTCCCTGGAGCTCAGGAGCAGCAGAAACACAGCTAAGCAGAGCCACACCCAAAGTTAATTGAGCTGCACTCACTATTCTGCTGGTGCAGTCACTGTGTACATACATTACATTACTTATCCTGTATTTTTTTTATACTCCAGAGCTGCACTCACTATTCTGCTGGTACAGTCACTGTGTACATACAGTCATTACTTATCCTGTACGATCCTACGTTACTAATCCTGTATTATACTCCAGAGCTGCGCTCACTATTCTGCTGGTGCAGTCACTGTGTACATACATTACATTACTTATCCTGTATTATACTCCAGAGCTGCACTCACTATTCTGCTGGTACAGTCACTGTGTACATACATTACATTACTTATCCTGTATTATACTCCAGAGCTGCGCTCACTATTCTGCTGGTGCAGTCACTGTGTACATACATTACATTACTTATCCTGTATTATACCCCAGAGCTGCGCTCACTATTCTGCTGGTGCAGTCACTGTGAACATACATTACATTACTTATCCTGTACTGATCCTGAGTTACATCCTGTATTATACTCCAGAGCTGCGCTCACTATTCTGCTGGTACAGTCACTGTGTACATACATTACATTACTTATCCTGTATTATACTCCAGAGCTGCGCTCACTATTCTGCTGGTGCAGTCACTGTGTACATACATTACATTACTTATCCTGTACTGTACTCCTGAGTTACATCCTGTATTATACTCCAGAGCTGCGCTCACTATTCTGCTGGTACAGTCACTGTGTACATACATTACATTACTTATCTTTTTTCCGGGCGCTCTTTGGGGTTGTACTTATCCTTACATTACTATCCTGTATTATACTCCAGAGCTGCGCTCACTATTCTGCTGGTGCAGTCACTGTGTACATACATTACATTACTTATCCTGTATTATACTCCAGAGCTGCACTCACTATTCTGCTGGTACAGTCACTGTGTACATACATTACATTACTTATCCTGTATTATACTCCAGAGCTGCGCTCACTATCCTGCTGGTGCAGTCACTGTGTACATACATTACATTACTTATCCTGTACTGATCCTGAGTTACATCCTGTATTATACTCCAGAGCTGCGCTCACTATTCTGCTGGTACAGTCACTGTGTACATACATTACATTACTTATCCTGTATTATACTCCAGAGCCGCGCTCACTATTCTGCTGGTGCAGTCACTGTGTACATACATTACATTACTTATCCTGTACTGATCCTGAGTGGAGTTGTGTTATTTTACATCCTGTATTATACTCCAGAGCTGCGCTCACTATTCTGCTGGTGCAGTCACTGTGTACATACATTACATTACTTATCCTGTACTGATCCTGAGTTATATCCTGTATTATACTCCAGAGCTGCGCTCACTATTCTGCTGGTACAGTCACTGTGGGTACATACTGTGTACATACATTACATTGCCTGTACTGTATCCTCCGGCTGCGCTCACTTTCTGCTGGTCGTGTACTGATCCTGAGTTACTTATCCTGTATTATACTCCAGAGCTGCACTCACTATTCTGCTGGTACAGTCACTGTGTACATACATTACATTACTTATCCTGTAGTTGTTATACTCCAGAGCTGCGCTCACTATTCTGCTGGTACAGTCACTGTGTACATACATTACATTACTTATCCTGTACTGATCCTGAGTTACATCCTGTATTATACTCCAGAGCTGCACTCACTATTCTGCTGGTGCAGTCACTGTGTACATACATTACATTACTTATCCTGTACTGATCCTGAGTTACATCCTGTATTATACTCCAGAGCTGCTCTCTTATGCTGCAGCTTCAGAGCTGGAATCTCCCAGTATCCTCTGCTTCTTCTGGTGATTTGCATTCTGGGAAGTGTACTCCACAGTCCTTCCTGCATTATAGAAGCTCTTACAGCAGCCTCATGTGATATTCTCGCTCATCTCTCCACTTATTACATATACTTCTAGATTTATTGTATTGTCTTTTCCTCTGTAGACTCTTTGGTGCGTCCGCGTAGGACCGTGTTCACACGTGCTATTGAAGCATGTGACTTGCACTGGCAGGACAGCCACCTGCAGCGGATAATCAGCAGCGACTTCTACCTGTCGCCGTCCTGCCAGAGGGATGGAGAGAGCCTGCTCTTCAACTCCCAGGGTCAGCCCCTGTGGCTCGGTGAGTACGCTGACTGTTACGTCTACGCAGATGTAATGATTCATTCCCAGTAGATGACATTGGGGTACATGATGGGAGTGATTTCCTGTATGATGGGAGTGATGCTCTGTGTTGTTGCTGCTCATCTTTTCCTCTGGGCTGACAATAAATCTTCCTATGGATTGTTGTATGTTCTAGAACACGTTCCTACAGCCTGTGCAAGAGTTGACGCGCTGCGATCCCACGGATATCCCAAAGAAGCTTTGCGCCTGGCGGTCGCCATTATAAGCACCCTGAGATTACAGCAGCAGCGGCAACTGGAAATCTATAAGCAGCAGAAGAAAGGTGAGCGGCTGCGATCATTACCCCGGGCAAAGGAAACTGGAGGGCACAAGGCTGTAATGTGTTCAGGCGACTGGTATATACCGGGCTGCAGGGGAGTGTATGACGCTGGTATATACCGGGCTGCAGGGGGGAGGGTGGGGGCGGTGGGTGGGGGAGTGTATGACGCTGGTATATACCGGGCTGCAGGGGAGTGTATGGGGTTTCGGGGGGATCGCTGGTATATACCGGGCTGCAGGGGGGGAGGGGCTGGGGGGTATGACGCTGGTATATACCGGGCCGGAGGGGAGTGTATGACGCTGGTATATACCGGGCTGCAGGGGGGGAGTGTATGACGCTGGTATATACCGGGCTGCAGGGGGAGCGTATGACGCTGGTATATACCGGGCTGCAGGGGGAGCGTATGACGCTGGTATATACCGGGCTGCAGGGGAGCGTATGACGCTGGTATATACCGGGCTGCAGGGGAGCGTATGACGCTGGTATATACCGGGCCGGAGGGGAGTGTATGACGCTGGTATATACCGGGCTGCAGGGGAGCGTATGACGCTGGTATATACCGGGCTGCAGGGGAGCGTATGACGCTGGTATATACCGGGCTGCAGGGGAGTGTATGACGCTGGTATATACCGGGCTGCAGGGGAGCGTATGACGCTGGTATATACCGGGCTGCAGGGGAGCGTATGACGCTGGTATATACCGGGCTGCAGGGGAGTGTATGGGACGCTGGTATATACCGGGCCGGAGGGGAGTGTATGACGCTGGTATATACCGGGCCGGAGGGGGAGTGTATGACGCTGGTATATACCGGGCTGCAGGGGAGCGTATGACGCTGGTATATACCGGGCTGCAGGGGGGGGGGTTATACCGGGCTGCAGGGGAGTGTATGACGCTGGTATATACCGGGCTGCGGGGGGCGTAGGACGCTGGTATATACCGGGCTGCGGGGGGCGTGTGCGCTGGTTATACCGGGCTGCAGGGGAGTATATACTGGTCAGACACTTCTGGCTTCTCTTTCCTGCAGAGCTCATCCAGAGAAACACGACTACGATCACTAACCTGGAGGGGTGGGTCGGTCACCCCCTGGACCCCATCGGCTGTCTGTTCACCACTCTGACTGAGGCGTGCCGGGTGGACGAGGAGAACGCCATGGAAGGAACAGGTAGGTGGTCTGGAAGATGTATCGGGGGCTATTAGTGACCCTGGGTGAGAGGAGCAGAGCTTACAGTCTACTGCAGACACTGCGCCCCCTGGTGGCTGTGCAGGTTACCCCCCCATCACTCTTCCTGACTGATTGTTCCTTCTCTCCCCTCATAGAAAGCAGCGAGTCTCAGCGCCCGAACTACCAGCACATGTGTGTGCTCAACGACTCCCTGGAGAGTGGCGAATCTTACCTGTCTCTGGCCCTGGAGGTGGCGCTGATGGGTATGGGGCAACAGCGGCTGATGCCCGAAGGGCTGTACGCACAGGATAAAGTGTGTCGCAACGAGGAGCAGATCATTGCCCGCCTGCAGGAGCTGGAGCTGGATGCTGTGTTGGTCCAGACCCTGCGGAAACAATGCATCCTGCTGCTGGAGGGTAAGAGCGCCACCACCTGGCACTAGTGGGCATTGGATATGATATGATATTATTACTCACGCGTTTCCTGTTTCAGGGGGTCCATTCAGCGGTCTGGGAGAAGTCATCCACCGGGAGAGCGTCCCCATGCACACCTACGCCAAATACCTCTTCTCTGCACTTCTGCCCCACGATGCCGACCTGGCCTATAAACTGTCCCTCCGCGCCATGAGGTGAGTGTGCGGGTAGGTGTGTACAGAGATGTACAAGAGGAGGTGGTAAAGGGGACACAAACTAAGCCTGGTCATTGTCAGCTCCGGTGACTAGCGGGGATCATGGATGGCGCCATCTTTATACACTCCCTGGTTATATTTTCTCTTCCAGGCTCCCAGTGTTGGAGAGCAGCGCCCCCTCTGGCGATGTATCTCACCCTCACCATATTGTGTCCGTGGTGCCGAGTCGGTATCCCCGCTGGTTCACTCTGGGGCACCTGGAGTCACAGCAATGTGAACTGGCCTCAACCATGCTGACCGCTGCCAAAGGTGAGCACACGTCCGCTGCCTCAAGTGGTGACAATGGAAATTACTTGTAAATTCTAAATATTGCTTTTACATTTTCATGGTTGTCAATGAATGGAAACATACGTTATAGTTCTCACAGCTGAGTTTGTTACAGTGTATCGGTGCAGAGAGCTCTTCTATACATTCCTCAAGTCTTCACTAGATTCACTACTGTATATTTGCCACTTTATTAACCCCTGAATTGCCTTCTGCTCTCTCTCAGGTGACATGCTGCGACTCCGCACCGTTCTTGAAGCCATACAGCGCAACATCCACTCCTCCTCCCTGATCTTCAAGCTGGCACAAGATGCCTTTAAGATCGCCACACCAGCCGACAGCAGCTCGGACACTACGCTGCTCAATGTCGCCTTGGAGCTCGGACTGCAGGTCAGGACTACAACCCCCATCCGGCCATCTTCCTTATTTTTTCCAGTCTAATGTCAAATACAGAGCGTACGGGTCAGTGAAAACGGAAGGGATGACACATGGATTGGTATTCGTGTGCTGCCTGTGACTGAAGGGGCAGAGCTGCAAAAACGGACAGATTTAGGACCTGCGCCATATTGCACAGCTTTTTTCTGCTGCGAAAACTACAGATGTGTATGTGTATATGTGTGTACAGTACAGACCAAAAGTTTGGACACACCTTCTCATTCCAAGAGTTTTCTGTATTTTCATGACTATAAAAATTGTAGATTCACACTGAAGGCATCAAAACTATGAATTACCACATGTGGAATTATAGACTTAACAAAAAAGTGTGAAACAACTGAAAATATGTCTTATATTCTAGGTTCTTCAAAGTAGCCACCTTTTGCTTTGATTACTGCTTTGCACACTCTTGGCATTCTCTTGATGAGTTTCAAGAGGTAGTCACCTGAAATGGTTTTCACTTCACAGGTGTGCCCTGTCAGGTGTAATAAGTGGGATTTCTTGCCTTATAAATGGGGTTGGGACCATCAGTTGTGTTGTTCAGAAGTCAGGTGGATACACAGCTGATAGTCCTACTGAATGGAGTGTTAGAATTTGTATTATGGCAAGAAAAAATCAGC